>JBBPMG010000038.1:0-94042 GCA_038090195.1 Boletellus deceptivus
GTACCGATGGAGCAGACTGGTCTTGCCGACGCCTAAGTGACGACCGTCAGCGCGAGGTTGGGTGGGCGTTGTGAATGCGAGGGGGGGGGCGAACCTGTATTGCCCATCACGACTATTTTGGCATCTATGCCTTGTTCATACCTGGATGGGGAAGGACGTTCCCAAGCGGGATAATCGGCCATCCCAGCGACGTCGACGGCGATTGGGAATGCCACGGGGGGCAGGGCGGGGGCGGAGGAGGGCGGGGAGGGGAGGGCGGGGCGACCGAGATGCAACTCGGCAGCAGTCGACCTGACGCGACCGGGCTCACGTGCGCCACTCGAGTGTTCACGCAACTCCGTTCTTGTGGCGCGCGGCATCGGAAGAGGACTACAAAACGGGGAGTGCCCCTCGATTCTGGCAACACAACGCGCACACGCCGTCCGCTACACACATCCCTACTCCTGGCTCACGGCCGGGAACTCGAACACAACGTCCTTGCCCGTCAGGCGGCGGTACACCGACGAAAACGAGTCCAGCTTGTACTCCAGCGATGTCGCGTCCTTTGCATCAAGGATCCTGTACCGGCGCTCAGCACAGCCAACCGCCAAATAGCACACCCGACGCACACTTTCAACAGCTTCGAGCCGTCCAAAGCAACGCGCGTCCGCTTCCCCACAATCTCGGTGGGGTAGACAAGATCTTCAAGAATCTTATCGTGCACCGACGTGAGTGTACGCGAACGAGGTCTCTTTTGTTTGGTACGCGAGTTACGCGTGGGTTTGCTCAGCATACGACGCTGGGCGACAAAGACGACGTGTCTGTCGGAGAATTTCTTTTCTAGCTCTCGGGTGAGGCTACGGGATCCGAGCTCAAGCTGGTGTCAGGCCCGCAGCATGATAATGCACACACCGCTGTTGAACCTTGTGGAACGCCTTCAAGTACGGAACGGGGACAAAGATGACGATCGCCTTCTTGCCACCTCGGACGTCAACCTCGCGAGCAGCGGAAATCTGTAGGGGGCGGAGCTCCGTCTTGAGCTCGGGAACGTTGTTCTCCAGGTCAACAAGGGCCTGGGCAACATTGGTTTCGATCTCGTCCGGGGACGTATGTGGCGCATTGGCAGTACGGAGAATCTTGTGGTTGACAGACATGATGGCCTAGAGCTGAACTGCGATCAGCATCTCGCACTGCGAGAGCACATCCACCAAATCCGGGCGTTGTGTGCAGGCCCGCATTCGTCAACAAGTCCATCCGACACCAGCACGCGACCCTGGCAAAGGCGGAGACACAACTCACCGAGCTTGGCGCCGTCGTCGATGTCTCTCGTGTGGTTGGTCGCGTGTGCTGGCCCGTCGCTCGTCCAGCCAAACATGACCAATGCACCCTGTTTGGGGAACTCGACCCCCCGGACCCCTCCTAGTGGTACATGTCTCTCGTACGCTTGAACTCCTCCACCCATTCCTGTTCTTTGCCTCCCTTGGGCAGCACCACAAAGGTCAGACAGTCGTCCTTGAGCTCCAGTCCGTCTGAAACATCACCCTCCTTTTCTTTTGCGGCCTTGCACACGTCTCGCAGCGTCATCTTTTTCCCAACCTTGAGCAGCCGTTTGCGATGCGTCATTGCATACACTACAAGGTTGCTGGCCACATACTCCCGCTGCTTGTCCCAGGTCGGTGGAGGCACCTGCGGGGGGAACATCTGAGAAATATGAGCGCGGAAAGTAGTGTCCTCGACAAATTGAGCAATGACATCCGACGTCGCATACTGAGGATACAAGAAGAAAACTGGAAAGACGAGTCTCGTGTGAGCAGGATCGTCAGGGTCAAAGTGTGGCGAGTAAGGATTGTCCGTCCTTCCATGAGGGCTATTCGTCCGATAGAGATGTCGTTCCTACCCATTCGGGGTTGAGTGCTGAGTACTGGGGCTCGTGTACAGCAAAAAGTTACTAGCCTTGAAAGCAAGCCGGAGAAGCTGCTCCCCTTCCTTTTCCTTGTGCAGCCGCTCCTTTTTTTGCTGACACTCGCGGTCTTTCACATTCTTCGCGCTCTCAGCGCGTGACCGAAGGGACTCCACAGCTCGATTGTGAGGATCGAATTTGAGACATCGGTCGCAACAGTCCAGAGCTTCCTCGGGTCGATCTAGAGCTAGAAGCGCTGCTGCCGAGCGATACAATGCTTTTGATGACCGGACATTGATGTTCAATGCGCTCGTGCAATCCTTGAGGACCGAGCCGTAGTTTCCTGCTCGACGCAGTTCGCGATCAGGGAACAATGAAACGAGGACACCGCGCACCCAGTTCCAGATTGCAAGCAGCGCGATTGCAATACAGAGCCTCGCGGAGGGCAGAGTCTGCCGGCTTTGCATCGAGGCCCTGTGTGTAGAACCCAGCGGCCTCGCGGTAGCGCTTCCCCTTGAAGTAGTCGTTTCCTTGCTCTTTGAAATTCTGGGCAATTTCTGCGGAGCAGGTTGGCAAAACGATAGGCGAGCAGAGCACCAGCGTACCGTCTGGTGTGCCGTCATACACAAGACTTTGCAGGGCTTGGAGCGCGATATCCTCCGTGCCCTCGCTAGGCAGAGTCTTCATGAATAACGGAAGGGACTCTAGAGACGCCAGCGTCTCCTCCGAATCGACCTGTGCAGGCTGTGGTCCAATCTGTGAGGCCATGTTCGTCATAGTTTTTCCGGCCGTGCTGACAGTCCAGGTTGGAGAACGAAATGACGACCAGGTGGATAAGATAAGATAAGACCCGCGCGAAACGTCTCACGTCATTTGCAGAGTCCGTGTCCAACTTGATGGCTCCCGCAGCTGTGCGAGGATTGAAAGCGGCTCTAAACTCCACTGGCGGGTTCAAATTCAAGGCGAGTTCGCACTTGGGCTCCCTCACTCAATCCTCTGGATGACACACACCAGGGACCTGATGTAGCGGTCGACTTTCTCGTTATTGGAGGAGGTGGGACAAATCGCTTTCTGTGTCACATCTGACTCTGCCATCAGGCGTGGTCGGTTTGGCCGTTGCCCAACGGCTGTCTGAGCGATTTCCAACCAAGTCCACATTCCTCGTAGAGAGGCACACACGAGCTGGGGCAGAAACCAGGTATGTCGCTGTTTTCGAGCTCGCAGTGGTCCTGGCTCGTAATACGGTGCTAGTTCTCGAAACTCCGAGGTGATCCATGCAGGTACAGCTCCCCCCGAATGGCCCTTCCGGACCTCGAGGGCTTATTGCCTTTCTGCATGGCAGGCCTCTATTACCCGCCCGAGTCCCTGAAAACTCGATTGTGCCTGCGTGGACGCCACCTCTTGTATCAACGGTGCGAAAAGTACAGCATCCCGCACCGCAAGACAGGAAAGCTTGTCGTTGCGTGTGAGCGCCAAGGACCGTATGTCCAGGGCTTGCTCAAGAAATCTTACTCGCTTCCATGGCCCCCCCACTCGGCACAGGAACTACGGCAAGTAAGGGGGTCAGTTCTCCCTGCTACACTCATTAGTGGAGACCGTGCACGCGAGTTGGAGCCTGATCTGTCAGAAGACATAACCATGGCCCTGTGGAGTCCGGAAACGGGTATTGTCAGTTCGCATGCGCTCATGGAGAGCCTCGAGAAGGACATACTAGATTCCGAAGGAGGGGAGCTCGTATACTCGACACGCGTCGTCCGAGTAGACCCCTACAAAGGCGCCAACGGATCTTCCCAGCACGGTTGGATTGTGCAGACTGTGACCGATGGTGCACAGGAAGGAGACGCATTTCTTGCAAGAACACTCATCAATGCTTCCGGGTTGTCCGCCAACCTTGTTGTCAACTCTTTTCTCCCCGAGTCCTCTCGGATTCCAATGTATTTTGCTCGTGGTTCGTACGCGGCGTACAGTGGTCCAGGCACTTCTGGTGTCAGCCACTTGATATACCCTTGCCCCGAGACTGGCCGTGACAAGCACGCTTTCCAATCGCTTGGCACGCATCTGACCCTTGACTTGCATGGAAGGATCCGCTTTGGGCCCGACCTAGAATGGATATCGCCACCAACGGGCGCGCCAGATTTTTGCTATAGCGAGGAGAGCATCGACTTTTGGACCCAACACCTGGTACCCAACGAATCGCGACTAGAGGAGATGCACAGGGCAGTGATGGAATATCTACCGGGGGTCGTACTCAAGGGATTCAGGGCAGACTATGTCGGCGTTCGGCCGAAGCTTGTGGTGTCGGGATTCCAGGATTTTGTGATACGAAAGGACTATGCGGACGGAAGAGAGAGCGGGCTGATGGTGAGCCTCCTGGGTATTGAGAGCCCCGGGCTCACGTCGAGCCTTGCGATTGCCGAGCATGTGGTCGAGGATGTGATACGGATGTAGTCGTGGCTTTGGTAATTCGAGCTCAGCCGTTCCCTTGAAAGCGACGCCCCGTGCCACCTCCGCTTTCCCAGTGTCCACCATGTTCCGCTCGGTGCTCTCGAGGACTGCTCTCAACGCTGCTGCGGCAACCAGGGTACCGCGAACGAGTGTTGTCCCCGTCCTTGCACGTGGCTACCATGAAAAGGTCATCTCTCACTATGAGAGCCCACGCAATGTCTGTTTCGTCCGCCGTTGGCATCCCACGCAGGGCTCGCTCATCTTTCCATCCAGGTGGGCTCTCTTCCCAAGGACGACGTCGATGTTGGCACAGGGCTTGTGGGAGCACCTGCGTATGTGCTTGTCCTCGTCTGTCTGCTGAGCGAGCGCCTTGCTAAGCCGAACCGCTTTCTTCCCCAGCTGCGGAGACGTCATGAAGCTTCAGATACGAGTCGACGAGAATGGCATCATCAGTGATGTCAAGTTCAAGACCTTTGGCTGTGGGAGCGCCATCGCCTCCAGCTCTTACATGACCGAGCGAGTGAAAGGTCTCTCCCTGGAGGAAGCCTCCAAGATCAAGAACACCGAGATCGCCAAAGAGTTATGCCTTCCTCCCGTGAAACTGCATTGCTCCAGTGGGTCGTTTCTCACAGCGATGTCTTTCTTTATCTGATATGCCTTATTTTCTCCCAGTGTTGGCAGAGGACGCCATCCGCTCCGCTATTCGAAATTACCGTTCTAAGCGGGACAGTCTAGCCGACCCCAAAAAAGCTGGTTACATTGATGTGACCCAGAGTGCTACAACAGGAGAGACTGTTGCCACCGCTCATCCCGCTCAATCACCGTAGGCTAGCGGATCACAAGGTTACACTCTTTGGTACCTCGACTGTCTGTCTACGCTTATGCTTTGTATCTCACCCTCTATTGGCATCCTATCTTCCTATAGTTTGAAAAGACTCGATGTATGTACATTCCCATGCAACCTTCAATCGAGTATCGAATCGTCTGCTTCAGCTGAGGTTGATATTATAATGATCTCTGGGCACTGGCGCTTTCATGACATTTGGTCTGTACACAACTAACTTTTATTTGCACTTCCCTTTTGCCCCGCAAACGAGAAGCTTCCTGCTGCAAACCACCGTTCGTTGGCTTCCTTGACTCGTTGAGCGGCCGCCGCACGGTTGGTCAGCTCGAAACCTGGAGTGCCGTCGATAGGGAGCGCAACGTCGATATGACCAATGACTCACCTTGCACCGGTGTTACTGTCAGGGACGTGGCCGTTCCTGATGTCACCGAACCGCCTTGCGCCGCGCGCGTCAGCGCGGCCGTCCGCAACTTGTTTGCCTTAGATAGTTTTGCTGTCGTCGGGTTCAGTAAATTGTAATACGCTTCGAGAGCTGTTGCTCACCTCGACTCTTGGCTTCTCCGAGTCCTGCCCGGACCTTGCCCGTTCCAACTCCAATCATGCCGAGACCTTTTGTCTGGTCGAATGCGCCAACTTCCTCCTCGGCTTCCCCAAACGCCATGCGATTCTGGAGTTTGCGCAACTCGGTCTGCGCGTATGCTTCCTTGGCTTTACGTGCACTGGGAGCGCAGCTGAGGCCCTGAAACAATAGGGTAAAATGTAGGACGAACCGTTTTCCCCCTCTACGCTTTTTTGGACCATCGTTGGGAATGGGCAGCGCTTTGGTGATTTTAGCGGGTGGGGGAGCTGCAAGACGATCTATGTGTTTCTCAATTTTGTCTCGAAGGTCCAGACCATACGACCCTGCCTAGCGTTGAACACGAGGAATGTAGTATGACCGCGAGTAGAGCGCGCTCACCATCCCTACGAGTCCGTTCGAGGTCCATGCGAGCGGCGAGTACGCATTTCGCGCCAACGGTCCGTTGTACCTTGAGCTGGTACTCTTGCGGCGTCTGTTGTACTAGTTCGCATTGAAACACGAACCCTGTGTGCCGACGTTGGGTGAGCGTGGAAAATCCGAGCGCGATCTTCCTTTGAGCGCCAAGGAGCTGAATGAAGGACGTGATGAAAAGAATCATGAAGCAAAAGACTGCGGAATGACTGACATGAACGTTACACGACGGCATTTTGGCTAGTGGACCGAGGCCACCTGCGACCCCAAGAAGTTTTGCAGCTGTAGTAGTACCAACAATAGCGGATAGATTGGGAGCAAGAACATTCATTCTTGAGCTGACGTACATGAAGATCTGTGACGACTGAATCGAGGAAGGTGACAGATAGGGAGGACTTTGACTCACGGTTTTGCGCGTTTCCTCCAGACGGTCGGCCAAATCACAGGCTCGTTCGACGGCAGTCCACTGCACGTCTGGGAGAGGTTGGCCCGAGCTTGTTGTTGCTGTGATCAATACACTCATGATGACGGCGGCCGGCAGGACGCCCGTCAAGTCCACCTTGGTAGGATCCTAGGACAACGAAAGCTGAGAAAACTCGTCTGTCGTAAAATGTTGGGACTAACCTCGTTGTTGGAGAGAATGCGCACCGCTCGTATGTACTGAGTGGGGTCCTGGACCAGTTGTTCCAATTCGGGGAACTTTGGCGCGTAGTGGTCACGGATGAACTTGGGGGTAAGGATTCAGTAAAGGAAAGGGAATCAAGCTCGTTCACAACGCACTTTGTGGACCACAAGAATCTCATTGTCGATATCAACGGACAAGTTGTTCGCTTGCACGATGAGCGTGTACTCTGGGTTCAAGTGTGCGGGCAGCGACATGGCATCTGCTGAGCTGGGATTTGCTTGATATTTACCAATTTCCTGCATAACACGACGTCAGCTGTGTAGTGCAAGGGCAAGGACGAATGGACTTACCTTCAATATGTCGGTCATTTTCTTGCTGCCGTGTAGCTTTGCTATCGAGCTGATGTCCTCGATCGCGCCGAGGTCCATCTGCTGTACATCCTCAGCGTCCAACTCTTCCGCAGGCTTCACGCCGCCCTCGAGCACGAGGCCGCCTCCAGACACGTCGCCCGGTGTGCCCTCCTCTTCCGCCGCTCCCTCGTCCTCGGACATGTCAATGTCACCGTCCGCCTTGCGCTTCAGTCCATTCGGCACGGGGCTGGCTGGCTGGGCTGGGGCATCGTCGTCCGCGCTGCCATTATCCGAGAGGCCGTCAAGATCTGCCAAAAGCTCGTCCGCGAGTCCACTCATTGGCGCGAGGCAACGCAAGTAGGTGGCGTCTTAGGAAGACCTTTTCCTTTTTTGGCAAAGTAAGTCTTTCTGGTCCGTGCGCGGCTGGAAGGGATATATAAACGGGGGTCGAGAATTGGTTGAATTTCATACTTACCTTGATGGCGCATGCCCTTTCAAGGATCTGGGCGTGCGGGCCGTGGGGACCTTCCATAGCACGGCGACCCTGTCCACACAGAGGGTAACCGCGGCTTGTATGGGCTTCGGCTCATGCACTGTCTCAATATTTTCCTGTCCTGCCATGGCCACTCTGGCTGGGCAGGCCATTTTTTTTATTGTCCCTGCCTTCTCCTAACCCTAACCTTATGGTACAACTACATGGTTAGCATACCTCTTTTCCTAGCCCTAGTGTAGACATGTGTCTAGTATGTTATTGTGTAGTGACCAACTAGCCTAGTCCTACACAATATGCTAAGACAGTGTCTATGACGCCTGGTCTGAGGGAAAACGTGCTTACACATGCCTCCTGGTGTGGGACCGCGCATGCCGGTAACGACAGGGGGCTGGAATAAACCTCTGAATTTGTCGCCCAGTTCAGGTGTGCTTAGTTGTTTGGATTTGGCTGCTTGCCGATCAATGTCCAAGTGCGTTTGCAGTTTGTGGAGCCAGCGGCGCTGCCACTGGGATGGGTGGTGTCCGCCCATGACGCGTTCACAGCGTAATGCCCAGACGAGGTGCGCAGCTTCGGAGACAAGGATTCGTTGGGGTTGTAGGGCACCGAGTCGTTGTGCGCAGCGGGTGTCCGGCGGTCACGGTGCCGTAGCCTCGAAGTCGAAGAGGATGTGGTCCAAGGTTTCGAGTTGATGGGCGCGACTTGGGCAGAGCGCCCGGTGCCCGTGGTGTTGGATGGGCTGCCAGGAATCCCCTATGCGCAAGGAGCCAGTAAGGGCGCGGCAGAGGAAGGCCTGGACTGGGCAGCGCCTGTTTCTGAGTGGCCAGTGAGGTTTCACGTCTAGTTTTGGTGATGGTCGTTGCAGCTTGCAGTTGGACGACGTTGCCGGGCGTTTCCAAGATGTCGTTCAGGCCCGACACGAATACGCATGCGCCAGATTCACCACGGTCGTCGCAGTCTCCTCCGCCTTTGGGATTGCAAGGCGACCTAGAACTGGAGTTGCATGGACTCGCAAACGCACTCTACAATTTGGGCACGACTGTCGTCAACGACTCTACCAAGGAGCGCGACAAGCCAGGAGGGGGCAAACAAGTTGGCCTTCGAGCGTACGTCTTTGCGGCGTGCCGTCTGACGCCGTTCACGAGCGCCGTTCCCTCTAGCAACGAGGTGGTTCAACACCTCACGACCATCGACGACATGGCCCAGAGCGTTCGAACCATGGTTCCCTTCCAGGTCCTGCAGGACATCGACAATGCACGGAACCCCATGCAGCTCACCAAGGACAGGTTGGAGAGGGCCGCGACCGAAAACCAATTCATGAATGGAAAGTTGGCTGCCATCGACGTGAGTCGCTTGCTCGATCTGCACCCCTCTCTCATCGTCAACTTGCGCTAGTCTTACCGTCACCTGTTGAACGAGGCCCTCGCAAAGAACTTTCCTGACACTGCAGAGTACCTCCATCCAAAGCCGTGCATCGAAAAAGAGTCTACCAACACCTGAGTTCGTTCGTGTCACGGAGCGCCCCTTCGTTTTCCAGATCACACGTGCACGCTACATCTCCCCAGACATATCTTATCGTGTTCATTATGTGCGATGGACAACCTGGAACCGCGATGTCGTCATGCTCTCATTCTCGCCGGTGACCGAGCTTGGCTTGTCTCTGTTTGCTCGATGCTGAGACAATATGGTTTCGGACGGTCGGATTCGGACGAGCCAGCCCTTATCTTTATGCAACGCTCAACGCCGCTCACCTCCACCCTTTTCGATCCGCTGAAAAAGGCGTCCATGGCAAGTACGTTAGCGCATCGTCCCTGGTTGGCTGTTTCCCCTCCCTTTACTTCACGCGATGATCGGGAGCGTTCAGATTCTCAGAACCTTTGCCTCGGACATGTCAGTTACGTCCGTGGCTTCCGTACCTTTGCACCCTGCGGGCTTTGTGGCGCCGGCGCAATGCATTTGTTATCAGACGATCACCGCCATTGTAACGAGCGTACCTCTTCCCGGCCCAAATATTGCTTGCCGTTTCCCTGTGGGCACGAACACGACCGGTCGACGCACATGTGCATTCCCGCCTTTGGCTATCTGGGCCCGACCGCCAGAATGGACATCCTCCGCCGCTCTAAAACCCTGCCGTGTACGGCCCGCAATGTATGTCATCGCGTCGCTCGTCAACGAACGCTCGTATGAAAAACTGCCCTGTGGACTTTGCCGGCCGTACCTCGGGGGTTCCCCTCGCCTCCGTCAGCTGGTGCGAGGAAAGCGCGCGCGCGCCTTCGTTTGCGGCCGAGAGCAGGCGTTCGCTCTTGGAGCTGATCCCCCATCACCGAACTCGGGAACAACGTTTCTGCAGCTGATGCGGGTCAGCCCAGCAAAGTCCGCAAAATCAACGACCCAATCAGCGCTTGGGTCACTTTTCCTCCGACAGGCGTTCCCACCGGATCTATTTTCATCCGCGGGCGCGCCCAATTCTGACCGTTGGACCGTTAGGCTATAAGCTCGGGGGGAGGGAAAGAAAGCTGGACGGCGCTTGCGTCATGTCCACGCTCGTCCGTCGTGCGACCGAACTGAAAAGGAAGAAGGAAAGACTGGCGCGGTCGTCCCGCGTGATGGCTCCTCGGATCTTCATCGGTCTGGGGGAAATCCCAGGTGAAACGACCGCCTCTGGCTGATCGTAATAAGCATTGAAATTTTCTGGCGCCCATCACGTTGGCATCATGACTCCTCGTGGCGGCGAGAGAGGGGGGGCAGGACCCCGAAGACGTCCCTCTTGCGAGGCGAGCCGGCTCGCCTGCCTTCGCTGGGGCTTGGACTAATCTGGGCACCACGTGGTCGCCGATTCTTTAGAAACATGGCCAGGCCGTGTTTTCTCTCGTACGGGCTATGTGCACCCATCAACGAGACGCTGTGCCGATTGCGTCCAGGGCGATTGCGTACAATCCCGCGTTCACGTACTCGAATGCAGCATTCATATCGCGAGCAGTGTCTGCCTGCACCGCTGTACACGTTTCATCGACGTCGTGGCGCGGTGAAGTGCCGTGCAGGGTGACCACGTAAACCACAGCCTGCGAGGGGGGGAGGGGGGAAAGGGTACAGGGCTATGTGGCCCATGTTTGACAATTGCAAACGGGCCTCCGTTGTCGTGAGCGGTCTTTCGTCACGGGTCATATGATGATGGGGGGGGCGGCGGCGGCAGCTTTTGCATGCTCTCTCCGTCACGCGCCTTGGGTGCTGTTCACAGCAATCATGTAGCATGGGAATCACGCCCGTGCTGATGGACATTCCGATGACACGCACAATGAGACCAGGACGTGCTATCGGATAGGAGCCGATGGCCAGATGTATGGGCGGTGGAAACAGACCGCAACTGGGCGGGCGGATGGACCGGGCAGCCGCCTCGTCTAGCAGCGATGGGAAAGCCGGACTGGTGCGGCTGGCTTGTACGATGGTCGCAGGGCAAGGGACGACTGAATTGCGCCCGATTACGCGAGATATGTGGCAGCCGGCTGCAATTGGAGGCACGTAACAGGACGGTGAACAGGACACAACATCGTGCCCCGACCGGGGACACAGGGGCTGTCGCCCGGAGATGTCTCGCCTGATCGCACTGGCCCAGCAAGCCAGGCCAACGTTGCCATTGTGGGCTGGTTTCTGGAAAGTGCATGTTGATGCACGTGTGCCAGTTGCAGCATCGGCCCATCAGCCCGTCAGTGGGCCGAGGTATCAGGACAACGCCCGCGCCTGATCGCGATCTGCATCGTACAATCATATCAAACAGGACAAACCGTTGAGGCTCTCACGGACGCATGCGCTCCTCCGACTCATCGGCCACAAGCGCACCGGGGCTGATAATCATATTGCCAGATCTCAGTTCTGGGATCAGAGGTGGCGCTGATAAGTTGATTCCACGGCCTGGGGGAACAGACGACGGGCAAGTTCTCCATCGACCGGCCAGCGACGCATGACCGACGCCCTCCCCAGGTGATCCATCAGAGGCATCGTCCCCACAGTGACGCTCAACGCAGTCGGTCTGACCCTGGTGCGCGTCGGTCGAGTGTCGAGATTCGAGCCCGGCTCGGATGCTGGGATCGTGGAGGGGGACATTTCTTGCTTTCTTCTGGGGCTCACAACGTCCATCATCGCCTCCTCGGAGATCGAAGAGGAGAGAAGGCAAGATTCCCGGAAAGGGAGACTGGACCACTGATCTGCCGCAGGAGATTTCGGGCGGGTATAATGTGTCCCCAGGAGGAGTCAACGGCAGTCGCCCATTCAAGGAAGTGACAAGAAAGTAACAGAGACGATCACCCGAGTCGAGATGCATTGTCAGTGAAATCAAGATCGTTGAACACGAGTACCCCAGGAAACTGTAGTTATCAGACGGGTGATGCTAAACGCCGCGCGAGAGGGACATGGATGGAGGAGTAAGTGGGAATTTGAGCTGGTAACTGGTGTTGATGATGACGACGACGGGTCCATCTTCGCGAAATGATGTGCAGATGAGAGTGGGTGGATCTAAAATAGATGCTGGACGAACCCGAGCGCACGACGTTTTGGTGGTTGCGGAGTCGATAGCAAAACAAACACGACGGAGGACGAGATAGCGAGCATCGTCGTTATCACTCGGGCGCAATTTGTTCGTGGTGCCATGGATACACTCGCAAGCGACTTTCCTCGGAGATACCGCTACCGTCATTCTCGCTGGTCATGGCGAACTTCGGACAGCGAGTGCAATACACGTGCAGATGATAGAGTCCTGTGAAACCAGGGGTCACCCGTCGTCCACAACACAGAGTCGAGTCGTGCGAACATTGTAAAACAGCTCGTGTATACAAGCGTCCCCGTCTTCCCAGTGGGAGATCATGTCGGCACTAGGAGAGTGACCAGAGTCAGCGCATGCGATCGGCACCGTGGTGTGTGCGCACCGTCCGCCCTGGTTGAGGTTTTCGTTTATTTGGACGAGTACGATGTATTTGCTGGCCGGAGAACGTCAACGGACGGGTGTCGTGGTTTCCGACACCCCGACTCACAAGCCAGACGGTTGGATCTCTGTCATGCGATCCTTGACCCGCTCCTTGATATCCTTCATCCAAGATTTCACCTGTTCGCGATCGGAAGACCAAATCGCATGCTGCAGCGTCGTCTGGAGGAGCTTCTTCATGTATGCGCGGAGCAGCTCCGTGTCAAAGGACGGCCTGACTGGATGGGGTGAAGTGGCCTCGGAGCGGGACACTGGCGAACGGAAACCATACGAGGTCGACATTTCCGTGGCCACTCCCGCCGTCGACGAGTGGGTCAGTGTATACTCGAGTATGCTTTGTTTGCTCGCTATTTGGCACTCCACATCGCCGAGCTGTGCGTCGCTTGCGGAGCGTACGACTTGCAAGCAGGACGCCATGTCCTCGGTAGACTTTCCTCGTCCTCCGGACGACCTCGTCTCGACCTCCTCGCTCCGTGACTCTATGCAGACCCAGTTCTACACACCGCCCGCTTTTGATGTGGGCAGCTCCTTCCAAATGAACCCGCTCTCTGCCCATCCGCCACGCACGCCCCGTCCTAGTATGGCAGCCCAGTCACACTTTGGGAACACCACTGGGGGCCTGTACGATGAGAAGCCTGAAGAACGGGCAGCCGAGGGGGCTGGAGATCCCGCTGATGAGGTCGACGAAGTCGACGAGGAGAGCGAGCGCGTAGTGGAAGCAGAAAGAAAGGTCGGCGGGCACGATGTATGGCGAGATATCCTAGTCACCAGTCAGGGTCGAGACAAGGCGTTTGTGGGTTCTGCACACTTTCGATGAGCGCGACTGCATTGACACGTCCTGGCTGCAGAAACTGCTGCAATATTCAATACGTGTATACCTATTGTTACATACCAAGCTCGCGTTCCGGAATAGCAAGGCCGCCTGGCAGCAAGGCCTGGTACAAAGGCTCGAGTCTGCCCGCAGTGGGTTCTCGTTTTCCAGGTACTATACACCAGATCTCCTTTGCCAAGTGCTCTGACATCTGGACATTAGGAAGATGCTCATTCTGTTCAACTGGCTAACCCCGCTGAGCACCATAATGGCACAGAAGGCGGTCCCGTACTCCTCCAGTGGTTCATCGTTGACTCCCCACAGCCTTACGGACGTCCCAGCAAGGAAACTGTCACCGTCGTTGACCGGGGACCTGTTGTCGCATCCGTTCTTGCAAGCGCTGCTTTCGGCGCCACCGCCTGTGTTGCTGGATCTCGTCAACGGTCTCTCCGACGACATACATACGCTTTCGCGACTAGGGTTGGTCGGCCCTCGGGCGGGTGCTCGGGCGGCACGATTTGCAGACTGGTGTTGGTTCTTCGGCACGCTCGTTGGCCTAGTTGAGAATGGCGTTGAAATGAACATGGTAGAGGATCTGCAACGCCAAGGTGACTGCCGACTGCACGATCAAAATGTTTAGCTAAGGTCGTTTGCAGTGGAAAACCGGGCATATAAAGAGTCGCTGGACGGGGCGACTGCCAAATCGCAACCCAAGAGCACCAAGCTGGATGAGAAGGAATTGGCGAGACTTCGACGCAAGAGCTACTGGTTGCAGGTGTCGCGGGTGAAGTTAATCATGGACTTTGTCTTTGTCTGTAAGGAAGCCATGCATACCTCGTGCGCCGTCTGACGGGCCGTTTTGGCAGCATACGAAGTCTTCAGAATCAAGCGCGGGAGGGATACCATCCAGTCGCTTACTGGTCTCACAGCTGCCGTCCTCAGGTGCTTGGTTCTGTTGGTTGTCCTGGCCATCACGACTGACTGTGCGACGTTAGCTCCGCAAAACTGTACGACAAATTCAAATCGGTCCTTGTCAACAAGGTGCTTTCAAACGCTGCGTGAGCTGCCGGGCGGTTGTGCACCAGCGCGGGGCTGGTATGCTTGGGGATTTTTTATTACTGCGCTTCTCCCATTGGGTGACGTTACTTTGCCAAGGCTTACTGATCGTATCACGTCTTGCGAGCGATGTCATGTTAGAGATACGGTAGCAAATTTGACCTGTCATCAGGAGACGATGTGGTTCTGATGATCACGACTACCACCACCGCGAGCGCGCTGCGGATGATTTGGGGGGAGCGGGGGCTGCGGACGGGCGTTGGGCTTGGAGTGCGGCAACTTCCTCTTCGAGGACGCGGATGCGCTGGTTGGCCTCGTCGAGGAATTTTTCGTGGGCGAGCCGGCTTTGGACGAGATGGAGGCCCTGTGGGAATCGGCCGTTGAGCGCGGAACGTGTGCTGGAAGCCAGCGGGGGGGATTCTCGTGCGGTGGCCCGCCGCCACCGGAGCGAGGTCGGGGCGGGGAGAGGGAGCGAGGACTGACCATGTACACCGCCGAGCCGAGCAGCGCGACAGGGATCATGGCGGGAAGCAGCGACGCATAAAAGTCAGCGTGCCGCGGGGTGGATGCGGGCGTGTGGAGGCCCCGGGCGCGGGCGAGCTGTCGGACGCACATCGTCATGGCGGTCGAGGGCAGAGTGGCGTGTGCGCGTGTTGCCAAGCGCGGCCAGTCCAGATCGCAACGCCCGAGGGCGCCAGTCCGCCCCCAGTCTTGCATCCCTGCCACCACCACCTCTCCTGCGTGGCACGCCCTCGCACCCGCCCCCCCCCCCCCCCCCCCCCCCCGCGGGGGGGCCGGTCCCCGCCGGCACCCCGGCCCCCCCCCCTCTCGCCCGTGGGGGGATCAGATCCCGGCGAGCACCCCGTCTCCGCCCCACCGCGCCCAGCAAGGCACCCGAGAGATATCCGCAGTCCTGCAAGCCAAGGCTGCCACGCAAGTCCACATGTCGGACGAGAAATCGAGCGCATCGCCGCCGCCCGCCAGCGATATCCCCCCGGGCTCACAGACCACCCCATTCCGCAGCACCTGCAGTCCGGCCTATCCGTTCACTCCGACTCGCCCTCCCCCAGCGTCTTCCTCGTGTCCCCGCTCGCTCTCGCACCGCTACGTTCGTCCCCGCGGACTCCGGATATGGAATCTCTTCAAGCAGTGGTCTCCCGTGTTGGCCTATGCCGCAACCAGCCTCGGTTTCCTGCTTGCCATCGCATTTTGGAAAACCCAAGTTTTCGACGGTGAGCAACCCCGCCTCCTTTTCGCCGCGCACGTTTCATGCTCATGTCGTCATTCCATCGCTCGCCCTCACGACCCCCATCTTCCGTCCGTGTCCCCCGTCCGATCAAGGCCTCGACCGCCTTTCCCACTGGCTGCGCAACGACGAGTACTTTGGCTTCGCTACCCTCTTTCTGCTCATATTCATCACCACATTCCGTGCGTTCCCGGAAATTATCGTGTTTATCCGGACTCACATTTTTCCCGTCGCATCCTGCGTGTGTCGGCTGCTTCTATCGGCCTTGATGTACAGCTCCCCTCCCGCTCTATTCCACGCTGATCACCCTCTCGGGCTATACCTATGGACCATGGATCGGTGCAGTGATATCTTACGCCGCCGCGCTTTCCGGTGCGATCGTCGTGTTTTCCCTCTCCCGCGTGTTTCTCCGTGAACGCATCGCCCGCTGGTTGCAGTCGACCCGCGGACTGTGCCGAGCAGTCCGGGCGATCGAGCGCAAGCCCCAGTTGCTGTTCCTCGTCCGCGTCGCACCCTATCCCTACAATGTCATGAACGTCCTCCTTGCCGCGACGACGCTGAGCATGGAGACGTATGTCATGTGTACCGGCCTCTCCCTCTTCAAGGTGATCGTCCATACCAGTATCGGCGCGGGACTCCGGACGTTCAGCGCGACGAACAAGGGAGAGAGCGAAGCGAAAGAGGACGGCTGGAGCAGATTCTGGACGGTCGGCGGCATCGTGCTCTGCGTTGCCCTGTTTGTGTACCTCAGCTGGGTTGCACGGCGCGCGGTGGACGACGAGCTGGACGACGAGGCGGGGCCGTCTAGGGGCACCTCGGAGGAGCGAGTGGCATTCTTGAGCGCGGACGTCCCACCCGAGGACGAGGTCTCGCTGCATCCGTACGGTCGCCTCCCCGCCGCAGCCCGTTCCATGTCCGAGGCGCAGCTGGGCCTGCACGACCTCGTCCTCGCGCGGCGCGGCGACACAGGCATGGATGCAGTGTAAGACGCGCGCGTGCCCGGCGTGTGCTCGAAGGAAAGAGGACGGACGTTTTGATCGTGTATTATTTTCTCTCTCGCTCTCTCCCTCCCAGATGGTAAATCAAGAGTGTAAAGTGTTTGACTCGGACATGTGACTCACTCGGTTTTCCCTGTGCTATGCTTTTGACCCGCCTCGTTCTTATCGTGCTAATGCAGTTTTGCGTGCTGTGCCATCCGCACCGATCGATCGTGCAGTCAATGATGATTGCAGGCGCGGCAGACTCCGCACGGCAAGCTGACAGCGCCACACGACAACGTTGTGCTTGCACAAAAAGGCGGGTCACCTCATGTTGAACCTAACCTTTTTTGCGCTGGGGCACAGCTGACGTCACACATCCCGTCACATGACAGTCACGGCACAAACAGCAGCAAACAGCACCCAATTTCGAGACATCCCCGATCAGAATTCCGTGATCAGATCTCTGTGCGCCCCGATCGGACTGTCACCCAGATCGGGCAAACGGACGCCGGTCCTCGTTGGTGGGAACATTTCGTCCAGGCGACCGTCGCGCCTGCGCCCACCGCAAATGAACGCGCGTCGCCTCACGCTGCACGGCTTGGGCACCAAAACGCGAGTCAGGATATCAATGAGCGGGTAACGACTATACGGGGTAACCGTATGTAACAACCAGAGGCAAACGAGCAGTGAGAAGGAACAAGGAAGAAAGAAAAGAGGTATCAAAAATGGCGGGAATGGAGCGTGGTACTACATGTGAGATGAGCCAAGGTATACACGACGCAATGTGTGACAGCGATGCAAACGACGAGACGGGTATGATGGGTTTCGTGAAATGAACGGACGGACGTCTTCCGATTTCGTATATAAAACGCTTCCAGTCACAGAAGCGAGCAAGAATGAAAAGAAGAAAAAAAAGGAACGCAAATCGTAAGATCAAGGCAAACAGCGAATGATATCGTCCAAGTTCGAATGAAGACGGTCGGAATAGCAAATCGTGAGCCGCGCACCACAATTCTAGAATCCCTCCGCAGGTGCCGGTGCGTCTATCGTATGCCCGTCGGCCTTGGTATATTGCGGAGGGAGGTGTTCATTCAGCGGCACAAAGCCGAAATCAGGCGAGACTTTTCAAGGAACTAATGGTCAGTAAGTCACGCCGTAAGATGCGCGCGGATGACGAGACGACTTACAACGGTTGATGTCCGTCTCAGCCCCGCCGTAGCCATCCGCGAGGGGTGGCGTGTTCGCCTGAGAGGATGATGTATGTGATGCAGCACTAATCGAGGACGCGCTCGTCGAGGGACGCTGCATAGCCGACGTGGGGTGTCCCCATCCGCTACGTCCGTCCATCGAGTCGATGGATGGGTTGCCACCAACGGCAGAGTACGCGAACTCGGTCTGGTTCGAATTAAACCCGTAAGGGTCGACGGAAGGCAGCTGGATCATGCTCCGTACTCTCGGCATCGTTCCGTTTTGCTCGTCAGCGGGCTGTGGGGAAGACGATGGCCGCTCCGACTGATGTTCGTAAGGAGACGGATAAGGACTCATTGCTTGGCTGTGGCGTCGGGGCCGCCCCACCCTGAGCGCACTGCAGGACCCGTACGGCTTGGAGGACGACGGGGGGCGAGAGAGCGTCGGGGAGATGGGTCTGTGGTGGCCGGACCCAGGACGAGAGTAGTCGCTGTGGTGGTACGTCGCGTGAGTGGGCGAGTCTTCGTACGGCAACGAGGAGACGGAGGACATGGAGTACCCCGTCGTGGGACGACTATGCGTGTCAGGCGAGAGCGACGGAGGGGTGTGGTCGCTGTGCATGGACACATTCGAGTACGAGGACGCGTACGAGGTGTTGATGGTCGGGGTGGGGCGGGGGCCATACCCATTGGTGGTCGGGGGGTTCAGGAGCGAGGAGAGGCTGCCCGAATGGCTCGAGGTGGAGCTGTTCGGCGAAAAGGACCAGCTCTGCTCGGCGTACGGGTACTGAGAGGACGAGACCTGGGGGGTATGGTGGGCGTACGCCGAGTCGGGGCCCATGGCGCTGAACTGGGTCGTGGGGGATTCGTCTGCGGGAGAGATTGGCTGGAGCGTGTGGGACTGGCCAAAGAGGGAGTGGTGCTGGGAGATGGCGGGAGGCTCAGAGGGAACGGTGAGAGGGGGCAGGGCCGCCCGGGGGTATGATGTTCCCCAGCCTGCGGCACCGGGGGAGCTAAGGGGGGTGAAGGAACCAGGGGCCGAGAAGCCACGGGCACGACCGCCGAGCATGTTGGGTTTACTGGGGACGGCGGGGACGGAGAGAGGCACGGGGGCGACGCCGACGGCGGAGCGAGGAGGGGGGATGGACGGGGGCTCCTGGGTGTCGCGCTTCCTCGGCTTGGGGAGGCGCGGGGGCACGCGGCGTTTGAAATTGGCGACGACCTCTGGCGGAGAGTGGCGATTGAGGGTCGGGTGGGCTGGTGGCGGTGTGAGCGGGAAGGAAAAGGGCTGGAGAGGCGCAGGACTCACACCATGTGCTTGCATCAGGATCATCGATGGCGGGGTCGACGTTGCGGAGGTTCACCTTGCGCATGAAGCCATAAATCTGCGTGCAAGGGAGACGTTAGGCGACACGGGGGTGCCGAAGGAAAGAAGCACGGACGTTGAGTTGCCGAGAAAAGGAAGCAAATCTGGATTGACGGTAGACACTGGGGAGGACATGGAGCGCGAGCTGCTCTGGACGCTCGACGATGATGTGCTCCCCGGCGGGGTCCCACCTGATCATGTGGTGGTTCTCTGGACGCTCGAGGAGGCTGGGGACGCGTCGGGCGGTGTGCGCGGAGGGGGCGGGTGCACTTACGCGTAGAGTTTTGTGAGAAAGGTCGCCTGGGGCTTCGACTCGGACTTGGGGGGCTGGTGCGTGTGGTGGTCGTGGGGCTTGACGGCGGGGGGGGGCGAGGGGTCGTCAGAGGGGGAGTCGTTGGGCGAGCTCGGGGAGTAGAGGGGGGCGGTGGTGATCTGGGAGTATGCATGGTCGTGGCGGGACCACGGGGCGCGCGGGGGCGGATAGGAGGGAGCGTAGAGGTCTTGCATGTCGAACGTTGCGGGGCGTAGGGACGGAATGGTGAATGCGTCGGGCGGTGCCGAGTGTCAAAGGCGTATGTACTGAAGAAGCGAAGAAAAGAAAGGAAACGAAAGGAAAAAAAAAAAGTCAAACAGACACTCGGAGAGGCTGTCGACGGACGAGTCGACGATCGACTATGTATATTATAAAAAAAACGCTGGCCGGTGGAGAATTCATATTCCCCGAATTTGGCCCTTACGTGACCCCTCCTCCATTTTCTCCCGCAGCTTCCCGTTCAGGTCCACTACGTAATCCAGGGTCCTCCACACACAACCCGCGGCCGCGTTCGGAAATCACCCTCGGTAAACTCTGCCCAAACAGCCACCAACACCCCAAAGACGGCATCGTGCCACGCCCTCGGCGCCGAGGTCCCCTGCGCCTCTCCTTTTTCGGCCACTCTCCGTCCACACTGTATCGCAATCTCCATGTGATCGCATTCCAGTTGCCGCTGCGCCATCTTTGGCGAATCTCCCTCAATCTCGGTCTGAATCTCGTGTCAGCGCGTCTTCCCACCCCCCGGGCTTTTTTTCCCATTGGCTCGCCTGCTTCCTCCTTGGCTCGCTTTTGCGCTCGCCGGGGTCCTGTCATCCCCTGTATTGCCATCGAACCATGCCCGATATGGCGCGTCTCCCTCCTCGTCGATCCGCGCCGGCGACGCCCACGCGTCTGCACGATCGCTCTTCGCCGCCGCCCGACGCATTGCCCCCGCTTCCGCCGCGCCTCTTTCCTGCTGCCGACGTGATTAGAATAGATTGCGTACCATATCACCATCAACGCCATCAGCGGCGCCATGTACCTCCGAAGAAAGTATCGAAAAAAAAAGAAAAAAGGGTAACCGTGCAGTGCATATAGTACAAGTGAACGCTCCGCAAAGCAAGCAAGCCGTCTAGCAAACGCCACCGCGTCACACCTCACCGTCATAGTGTATCGTGACGCTGTTGAAGGCGCCAAACAAGTCCCCGTCCGGTGGCGAGTCCAGCCCGTCGTCGTACCGGGGCGTTCCAGGCGCAACCACACACTCTTGTTCCTCCAGGTGCAGCGACCGCGACTCCTTGAGGTGTCGGAAATTGGTTGCATCAGCCCCATTGGACACGGTGGGAACAATCTGGACAGCAAACAGGTGCATCAGCAGTCGCCTCCACCACGACATGTCGCAGCCACGTGCGACCATGAACGACACACGGCCTGCGGGGGACATACCGGTGGCCGCGTGTGACGCAACAGACCCCAGTTCATCTTGGAAAACCACTTGTGCTGCTTGACCTCGCTCGCCCCGCTCCTGCTTCCCAACCGTGTCCGCTCCTCCTTGTCCAACAGCCGGACGATGATGTCTTTGCACGCGCTGCCCGACAGAGCTCCGTCATCGCAGCATGAGCCCCATCGAGACCGTTCCCGTACCTGGATATCTTGGGTGTGTCACGAAAGTGCACGGGCAGCAACCGGATGTTTGCAAACGTGTCGTTCCTCTCCTTGCCCTTGAACGGCGTCGTCGCGAACTGGGGCCACCCATCCCGGGGTTCGAAAAATCAAGCGCATGCGAGACGCCGTCAGCAGTCTCCCACAGTCGACATCGGCGACATATGAATCATATCGACTTACGATCATCTCGTAAATGAGTATGCCGA
This sequence comes from Boletellus deceptivus, assembly GCA_038090195.1. Classification (NCBI taxonomy): domain Eukaryota; kingdom Fungi; phylum Basidiomycota; class Agaricomycetes; order Boletales; family Boletaceae; genus Boletellus; species Boletellus deceptivus. The sequence goes on from JBBPMG010000038.1 coordinate 21,409, forward strand.
GAGTCCACCAATCCACGGCTGCGGTGTGTCCTTGTGCAGCGATCACCTCCGGAGCAATGTATTCTGCGAATCAAGGCACACGGGTCAGTGAGCTTCGACAGCGAACACAGCATCCTGACCCTCGGTTCCGACAAACGAATTCGTCCTAAAATCAGCCGTACAGGACATGGTATCGATCATTGGAACCTGGCACAAGGGTGTTCGTGTTACAACGGTGGTCACACGGTCGCGCAAGGTACATACTCCGTTTGGCTCTGACTGATGGATGGTCGCCGGTCGCCCACCAGGGTGCCCCGATTGCTTGGCCAGGTCAAAATCGGACAACATGATGTGCCCAGATTGGTGGAGCAAGATGTCTGTCGTGTGCACGGTGCCACGCTCGTAAGTACGGCGACAGAGTCAGGGGATTCAACGTACTTTCCGGTTTAAGGTCACGGTAGATAAATCCATTGAGATGTAGGTACTCTAGTGCGGCGACTACCTCGGCAGCGTAGAACCGTGAACCATCCTCCGGAAGACACTTTCCCGGACGTGTTTGCAAGGCGCGAAAAAACTCGCCGCCCATGCAGTACTCCATGCAGAAGTAGAGATACTCTTCCGACTGGAAGGAATGATAAAGCGTCACTATAAACGGATGGTTAGAAGTGGCGAGAATTTCTTGCTCTGTCAATGCTCGCTTAATCTTCTTGCGCTCTATCATCTCCTTTTTGGAGAGCACTAAAGGAGTATGTAAACTACCGGAGGGGGGCAAGGAGATGGTGGACCTGCCTTTCATGGCAAACAGCTTGTCCGTCTTCTTCTCTTTGACGAGGTAGACGCGGCCGACGTCGCCCTTGCCTAGCATCTTGACTTTGAGAAAGCTGGAAGGGCCGACCTCGACCTGGACAAGGAATGCGTCGTGGCTGAGGAAGAGAAGGGGAGGGAACATACGGAGCGGACTTTGATCGAGTTGCTCGAGTAGGTGCGCCGGAAAGCGACCTTGCCGGGACCGTCCGAGGCCGGATTGGCGAGGCGCGTCATTGGAGAGCCATGGGGCGAGTATCGATCGTGCCTGGTGGAGCGCGCTCTGGATGAACTGGAAGAAAGGGTCTCCAACGAATCATCACCATAGTCGGAGGGGCTGGAAGGGCCGGGGGGAACAGGGGGTATTGCCTCTGCGGGAGCGAGCAGGCCGTTCCTTGTCGGGGCTGCGGAACGGGAACCAGAGATGAAGAGATGCTTGGCGTTTGGAGCGGAGGCGACACGACGAATGAAGCGGGTGGCCGAGGCACCCATCGCGCGGGGAGAGAGCGGACCAGAGCGGGACACTGGGGGGGGATGTGGAGAGCGCGAGACGGCGGTGTGGGCCGCCGTGGAGGGGAGGTGGGGGGCGCGGGGGAGGTGGGCGCGCTCGTGGTCCGACGCAGGCTTCGCGGGGGACGGGGGCGTGTCGAGGCGGGGATGGGGGGAGAGGCCGCGGGGGTCGGGGGCGAGGAACGAGGACTTGGGGGTGCCGGTGGGGATGGACTCGATGGAGAGGGTGTGGGAGGAGTTGTAGGAGACGCGGTGGTCGACGGAGGGCGTCAGGGACGGCGGGGACGGGGAGGACTGGCTGGCGGGGACGCGGTCGGGGGCGGGCGGGAGGGCATGCTGGGGGTGTTTTCTGGACGAGCTCGGGAGGCGGAAGACGGACTTCCAGGAGGAGGGCGAGTGCATGCCAGGCTCGCTCGATCGCGTCGTGCGCGAGGAGAAGAAAAACGGGGGCAATTATGAACGCGGCTTAGTCAGCGGCACATGCCACTCGGGTGGTCGAGTCGGCGGCGTGTCCGGATCATGTCAGCACACCACACCGGGCGACGTGCGGCGAGTGCGGAGGCGCCGGCGGGCTGTCTGGCCAGGTTCGCCCAGCAGACGGCCGATGTCCACGGAGCATGACAGCGACGACGACATTATTTATTCCGCTCGTCCGAAACCCACCCCCCCGTCCAGCATGTCCTATCCAAATCCATCCCTGCCCCTCCTCAGCCCCGCCCGCCGCCCGTCCTCGTACGCCGCCGCCCCCTCCCCGCCCCCGGCCGACCCTCCGCCCCAGCCCGGCTCGCTCCCCGTCGTCCTCGCCGCGCTCTGGAGCGCCGTCTTCCTCGGCGCGCTCGACGGTACGTGCCCGTCCCCGCCCTGCCCCGCCCCCAACCGTCCCGGCAGGCACGGTCGTCGCCACGCTCGTCGCGCCCATCGGCAGCCACTTCAACAGGTCCGACCAGTCCTCGTACCTCGGCACGGCCTACCTCCTCTCCGTCTGCTGCTTCACCCCCCTATACGGCGAGCCCCGCGATCCCCGTCCGCGCCGCCCCCGCTGACGCTTATCAGGCCGACTATCAGACATTTTGGGCCGCAAGGGCGCCATGCTTCTCGCGCTGGCTCTATTCGGTGCGCCTCGCAGATCTCCTTACGAACACCTTCCCTTATCTATCTCAGGGTCTGGCACGATCGCCTGTGGCCTCGCCCCGTCCATGGAGTCCCTCATCCTCGCCCGGGCGATCGCTGGCATGGGCGGGGGCGGGTGCGTCCCTCTTCCTCCTCTCGTTCATCCCGCTCAGCCCGTCCAGCGTCATGACAGGTCTGCCCTTGTCTCTCCCTCTTTCCGCCCCGCATTCACCCTCCCAAGTCACCAGCGTGGCCATCTCCGACCTCGTCCCGCTGTCAGTCCCTCCCCGTCCCCGCCTCTTGTTGCGCTGACCGGCCGTCCCCGCCAGAAAACAGAGAGGCCTCTACCAGGGCATGACAAACATGTAAGTCCCCTCCCCACGCACCGCATCAGTCCTCGAAGCATTCCCCAGCCTGTACGGTCTCGGCGCCGGCCTGGGCGGTCCCATCGGCGGATGGGTGCACGACACCTGGGGCTGGTGGGTCTGTTTGCAGTCACCGTCCCCTCCTTTGTTCACCCGCAATCCAGGCGTGCAGCTTTCCTCCTCCAGGTGATCCGTCTCCCTCCTCCGCAAATCACGCTCACATCCCACATAGGCACCCCCGCTCCTCGTCTCTCTTACCCTCGTCGCCCTCAAGGTCAACATAAAGTTGCCTGACACGGTCGCCAACGAAGGCGCTTCTTCGAAGCTGGGCCGCATAGACTTCCTCGGCTCCTTCACCTTGGTCTTGTTCGTCGCGAGTACGCTGTCTGCATTCAACATCAAAACGACGGAGGACCTACCATGGTCGCACCCCTTGATCTCGGGACTGTTCGCCGCGAGCGCAGCCTTTGCCGGCGCATTCCTCTATGTCGAGTCTCACTGGGCATCGCATCCCGTCATGCCCCTCCGTCTAATGACACAGCGAACACCACTGGCCGTCGCCCTGGCTAACTTCATGGCATCGATGACCGCATTCTCCACAGTGAGTGTCCCACCATATGAATATGCTTCCCCCACGACGACCCTTGCCTCCCTCGCAGCTTTACAACGTGCCCCTGTATTTCTCCGCCGTCAGGTTGAGTTCGTCCACGGACGCCGGTGAGCGCAACGAGTCTTTCCGATCCTCTCGCTTTGACCTGATTCGACAGGCCTTCATTTGTTACCACATTCGGTATGTCCCGTCGGCCCCTTTTCGAACCGAGCCTCATCCAGCCTAGATCGCGTTGTCAGTGGGCAGCGTGCTGGCCGGATGGTCAGTCCCGCTCATGTTACCAAGCGATTTATTTTTGAATTTCCGGTCGTCAAGGTGGATGCGTAAGACGGGAAAGCTCTACAGCCTGACGCTGGGTTCGGCTGCGCTCTGTATATTTGCCAGCGTGCTCGTCGCTTCCTGGAATGGCAAGACAGCCACACCGCACCTATGGCTTGACATCGTACCACACGGGTTTGGAATGGCCAGTCTCATCACGACCACGTTGATTGCGAGTATTTGATCGTTTACCGCCTTTCCATCCTAACTCGGGCGATGCAGGCGATGATAGCAGGCGTCTGTAGGGAAGACATGGCTGTAGCCACCGGGAGTGAGTTTCACTTGCTCACGGTCTTCACGGCATGTTCGAATGTCCCCGCCACGCAGTCACGTATCTATTCCGCACCACGGGTCAAGTCCTTGGGGTTAGCCTGTCTGGCGCGCTGGTCCAGAGCGTTCTGCTCCATCAGCTGAGGAAGCGGATTACGGGATCCGGATCTTCAGATGTCAGCGGCGAGGTTGATATGAGCGGCTTCATTTGCATACTGACACCCTCCCCTTTGCCCAGATCATAGAAGAAATACGGTGAGCGGGCCCTTTGGGGCACTGTCCACGTTTCGAGGCTGACCGAATTGCGCGTACTAGGCATTCGATCAGTGCAATTCCGGGCCTTGAGCCTTCTCTTCAGAAAGCTGCAGTAGAGTCATATGCTACCGCCCTGCGTGTGGTTTTCATTTCTCATATCGCGATCAACGTTTGCGTGTTCATGGCATGCATACCCATCGAGGAGCATTTTCTACCGTGCGTCCTCGAGCATCCTGTGCAGCGGTCGATGTGACACTTCGCTTCCCAGAGGAACACACCAAGAACAGCAAGAGTATCACCATCGACAACGGAGTGAAAATGGCACATCAGAAGCCGTCGAGTGACGATTCCCCACATTCTTCCGCTACTGCCGCGACACCTCTACACGGAAATTTGCACTGTAATATCGAGTACATACCCCCAGCCCATCACGGAACTGTACCAACGTGTAACTTATTATCAGTCAGACCCTTGCAGCCCGTTTGTGGGACCTACCAGCACCGTGCTTGAGCACGCCACGCACAGGTCTATTGGTGTCTGGCGGGCCATGCTGTATACACATTCAACGTTCGCCAACGACCTTTTCTTGTATCCAGCGTCTGGGTCTCTTTTCTACGACTGCCGGTGATTGTACCTTGCCCTCACTGTCCGCGTGGTAGTTTCTGTCGGGCCGCACAGGGCATGGCAGAATGTTGGACGCGGAGACCGTCAAGATTGAGGCAAAGAAAGTGAGCCCAAAGAGGGCCGAGACAAATGTGCGGCGCTGCCGATGTGTGACACGAAGAAGACCGGGCATTCTAGGGCTGCAAGCAAGCCAAAAGTCAGTCCATGGCGGCGGCAGAATGCGATGTTGACCTGCCCTCTCGCTCTCCATACCCAACTCCGGCGTCGTCGTCAGTCGTTGGTCAAAGCTCGTCCAGCCGTTTTTTCCTTCCGAGCCGAGCGTGGCTGTGTCAGGAAACCACGACCTCTCCCGGCACGTGCACACACGCTCGACACTTCCACCCCTCCCCGATGCCCAACTTTCGTCCCAACATCCGCGTCCTACGGGATGTGAAGGCGCGCCGTGGCGTCATGGAGAACGAGGTGATGCGCCGGGCATATCTCTACGTCGCCCGCAACGAGACGCTGCCGCCCCACGTCCGCCACCAAGCCCAGCTGCAGTTGAACGCGTTCGGGAGGTACACCCGTCCGACGTCCGTCGTCAACCGATGTACCGAGTCCGGGCGCGGGCGGGGCGTCATGAGTGAATTCGGTCTTTGCAGGGTGTGTCTCGCCCCCCCCCCTCTTTTTTTTTTTTTTCTCTTTTCTTTTTTGGCAGTGTGTCCGGGTCCTCGTCGGGTTACTAACACCTTGCCAGTTTCAATTCCGGCTAAAGGCGCTGAACAACGAGATACCGGGCGTCAAGAAAGCGTCGTGGTGATCGTCTTCGTGGGTTCGCTCAAGTACGGGTCGTGTATTCCATGGACATGAATGACGTTCTGACGACGCCAGACATGTAGCGACCACCCTGCACCCGTCTCAAGGAGGTTCTGGTTCTACATCACAACATGCTGGTATATATTATGTATCTCGTAAAAGGTAGCTGGGCTCTTCCAGCCCATTAGGATAGAGAACAAAAAAAAATTAATTTAGGAGGGGGAGTCGCCCTGAGCACCAATATCCGACATCGTGAGTTCGGTCTCGCCACGTTCTCGCCTCCAGCGGTTACATATGCTCAGCGTACTGCTTTCAATCAAGTACCTGCAGTTTAGAAAAACGTTGGCAGAGTCGACACACACGGACAAGATGTACTAACGAGTATTTCCGTAGCCACCATTCTGCCAACTCCCAGTTGCTGTGCGCAAGCACATCGTCGCCGTGTAGTTTGATCGCCTTTTTATAGTCGAAGAGGCAGTCGGTCAAGGAAAACTGGCCTGAGACGATATGAGTCCATCAATCGACGATACAGACCACGTCACCCGACCTCGCAGTAAGATGATACGGTCCCGTAGTCCAGGATGCACGATACGGTCAATGACGCTTTCTGCATTGCGTTAGAAGCCACTTGTGGTCCGACACAGCGCCATACGCACCATGATTGATTGTCCTATTCAGGCCGGACGGTCAGTAACTGATCGGTAATGCTACGCAGCGCGTTTACCTCTGGACGAGCGTCGGACGCAAGGAAGAGGGCAGGCAGTAAGCGCTATTTCTCATGTAGTTCTCGAGATGATACCTAAGAGAGATGAAATGTGATAAGCGAATATGACGCTGAGAGGTACCACGTACTTGATGAGCTTGAATGCTTCAATCTTTTTAGGATCCCGAAGCTCCACTAGCGATGCCTCTTCATCATCCGGTTCGTCGTCCTGTGGGACAGGAAGGATACGCTGCTGAGGGGTTACAGCCCCGTTCTTGTTGGGCGGATAGGGCAATGAGTTCATTCCCTGATCGACGCCGATACCCATTGGGGGGATGTACGATGAATATGTGCTGGATGTTGAAGGCGTGGGATAATGCGTGGGGGCACCAGCGGGAGGAGTTCCCATGAAGACAGGGGAGCCTGCGTGACCATTGCGGAGTACTTCCGAGAACATGTTTTCTTGTGGGGACCGTGCGGAAGGAGGATATATGGACGATGCGGGCGGATGAGGGGGCGGGGGTACGGCGGAACCCATTGGCATGAGGAGATGATAGCTATCTGGGCGCTCCACCGAGGTGTCCCCGCTGAGTGTCCTAGATCTCTTCAAGTGATTAGCGCTGGGGGCATCGTCTTCGAGGGGCCGCTTGGAAGCGCTAGGCTGTGGACCTAACATGGACGACATTGCGTGCGACGTCTGGGATGTCTTTTGGGAGTGCTTGCGCGACTGAAAGCTCTCCCAAGCGGTGTCTGTCTCTGCCCTGTCAAGGAAGGCAGTCCACTCATGCATTTCAAAACCTAGTTTCTGTATCATGCCGCCACTCCCCTCCGCGATAAATCCGGCGACGCTCTTGAGCAAGTTACGGAGAGTCAGGTTTTCAGCCATGAGGTCTGAAACCGGACGTCCGTGAAGGCCAGCGTCAAAGCGAGAGGGTTGATTACGCACCCTTGAGCATAGCTCGCAGGTCGGTGAACGCCTCGTCCTGAGAGCCAGACAAAAGCTCCACACGCGCCTCGAGGTCACGTATCTGGACGGGCGTGGTCACTCAGCGGGGAGGGCAGTGCAGTAGGAAGGAACGGACCTTCTGCTGTTTTCGCAGACGAAACTCGCGCTGGGCTATGCGATTTTGGTCTCTCCGAGCGGCCTGCGAGCTGGATGGGATGAACATCGGGGCGAGGGCGGAAAACAAGGGACGCACTTTGGGTTTTTCTTTCTGCCTGGTTTGCCTGGGCCGGAGTCGCGCGCATCCTGTTCGGCGTGAGACTGGATGTCGTTGTCCGAGTCCTGCGAGGGGATATGTCAAGGACACTGGACGGCGAGCACGGGCCACACCCACGAAGTCAGCGTCGCCGGAGAGACTCCTTGGAGTGTCGGTGGGCATCGCGGTGAGTCGACGGGAAAGGCCGTGCCCGCGATCTCGGGCTTTGGGAGTGGGACATAGCCGACGGCCCGCTTTCCCAGACCATAACCGGAAGGTGCTTCCCGCAGGCCGGCCGAGTGCTGCGCAGGCTGCGCCCCGCCCGCCCCAGACCGACGTCCGCGCCCGCACAGGGAGTTCGGTGCTCCCGCGCGCGTGTGCCCGTCGCGTTCCCGCACCCGGCGCTGCGCTCTCGGTGACCTCACGCTCTCCTGAATTTAGCGCGCTTTAGTCGTACATCACGTACAGACGGCCAAGTGCGCGCTCGAGAGCTTGACATGCACGTATCCGCGTTCATTCCTAAAAACAATTTATGCTCGGATCAAACTTGGTCTGTGTATATATCCACGCCAGCGTGAACCCGCCAAGGTCCCCACCACACCTCGCCATGGCCGACACCGACATCGTGCTCCGCTTTGCGTCTAGCGCGGACAGCAACGCAGACATGCGCACCTTTCGCGTGCTGCAGGTCCTGGAGGACGCCGCGGAGGAGCTGGAGCTCTACAAGGCATGTTGGTCACCCGAGAAAAAACCTCGTCCTGGCACTGAACTGTGCTCAGTAGTTCTCCCACCCGCTGACGGGCCACGCTACTGGCACGACGACCTTTCATCGCAAGAACCTGGACACCCTCGTGTTCGAGACGGCCGGACAGGTGGAATGGCTCTCCAACTTCAACGCCACGGTGTGGTTTGGCGTGGACGAGGTACCTCGCGTCCTACACCCGTACGTCCGTTCTGTTTATTCTCGCTTCCAGACCCCAGTCAAAAATCTGCGGAAAACAAAGAACGGTGGCCAGTGAGTCGCGACCCGCGCTTGGCACCTGAGCGTGCTGAAGCGTCGCCGAGCAGATCGCGGAGGTTCAAAGTGTCTGGGGTGGAGTACAAATGGAAACTCCGAGAAGACGGAAGCGACATGCTTGTGAGTCACGTTTGTCTGCGCGCGTCGTGCAACCGCTCACGCAAGCACGCCGTGTCCAGTGTATCGACGGCAAGGGGAGGCATGTGGCAGCATGGACCGAGGGAGACAAGAGACTCAAGGTGGCGCCCCGCTGCGTCGCCATTCTGGACCGCATCGTCGTGACCTGCTTCCTGAACGCTTGGTTCAAAAGGCTGGGCAAGTGGTGAGGCCGCACCCCGTCTGGTCACATGCGCAGACCGCGCTCCCGAAAAACATAGCGTACCGGATCGTCGCTAATGCACACCATTCTAGAGCGTGACATTGTATTCATCGTACTCACCTATAGTTTATACTCGTATGTAGACGTCACCCGGGGTTGTAGACGTGCCACTGTATGTATCGATCGCGAACATGATGGATCACCCGGACGGTACGCGTGCGCGCTCGGTGTCAACGTGTTGCTAGTACGACAAGACAAGGAAACGCCATACAGGCAATGCCCGCCAACCACAGCATGTACGAGGCCTGATTGGGAACGCAGGGGGTCAGCGTGCCTCGAACTGGACCACTGGTGGACCGTCAGCGCGCGTGTGGGGGCAGGGGAAGGAACCCACTTCGCTTTGTCCTCTTCTTGTACATGATCCGGTGACCGCACTCTCGACAGCGGATGGGCTCGCGTGATTTTATCTCGTTTTTCGCGCCGCAATCTTTCGGTCGTCAGAGGATGGGATGGTGCGAGCGGGGACGGCTACCTGCGCAGATGTACTCCATCTCCTGGCGGGGATGCTGGGCGAGGCTGCCCCCGCCCTGCGTGTTTGGCTGGCTCGGTGGGTTCATCTGGCAGGAAGAAACACGTGATCTGGACACGCAGCCGGTTCGGCACCGGGACGGAGAGGCGGTGCTGGGCTGGTGGTGAGGACGATCGCCTTGCCGACGGGCGTGGCTATTGTTGGTGCGCTGGCTGCAGACAAGCGTGGGGCGTATCCAAGGACTGCACGCTCTTATAGCTACTATGCCCTCCCCAAGGCCACCCTTGCGACGCCATCTCCGCCCCAATGTCCAGCCCCCTGCCGTCCTTCATCCAGCTCATGGCTTCTCTCGGCCTCGACAGCGACCCGACACCCTCTCCGCCCCGCATCACCACCTCCCGCTCCCGCTCGGGCTCCTCCGCCTCCGCCTCCTCTCGTGCGAGCTCCAATCCCGGCTGCAGCCCTTCCTCTCCCTCCTTCGCCATACCCTCCGAATCTGGCCCCCGCGACGTCGAGGCTGACAGGCGCCGTCGGCGCACCGTCCGATTCTCGCCCTATGTCTCCCCGAGCGTGAGTGTGCCCCCCCCGCCTCGTCCCGATCCCCCTCAGCGCATGCACAGTCCTCTGCCAGGCAGAGCAGCTCCACGTCTCTCACCCCTTCTGCCGACGACGTCGAAAACGGGCGGAGAGTATGTCGATCAAACCCCTCTCCGCAATCTGTGGGATCTGACGTCTCTCTCAGTCCACCTCCCCGCGTTTGTCCTCGTCCCCAGCTCGAAACAAGCCGTCGCCGTCGCCTTCCGTCCGGAATTCTCGCGAGTTGCATGCTACCACTCCCATCTCAAGCTATGCACGTCGCAGAACACCACAAAATTCTCCGACAGCGCCCACCTTCCCCCACCGAGCGCATGCCGATCGACCCGAGGCCATCATCTTACCTTCCCTCCTGCCCGCTCCTATTTCTCATTGACAGACCTTGATCTTCCTAATCACCGCCCCTGGCTCCTGGTGCATGAGGGTAATCACAATCGTCTCTGCATACTCATTCACACCCTCGTTGGCGGTAGTCGGCACGCGTTTTCTACACTTGCGTTATCTCGGACTAGATGTATATTTATTCTATGATCCTTGGACTCTCATCTGTACACCATCAATAGCATGCGTTCCTTGCATTTTCGCACACGACTACCAGCCCGAATCAGTCGTGGTCTTCCTCGCTAGGACCAGGACAGTGCTTCTCCAGCTCATCGCCATCCTCGTACCTCGTTCCGCACCAGAAACAATAAGCATACTTGTCTCGAAGGTAGGTTAGCACCAGGCATAGCCGATCTCGGGGCTGAGTTGGCGAGTTAGTCCCTCGCTCAGGGAAGAGGAAAAAAAAAAACGAAATGAAACTTGACGGCATACCCCGAGGCGAAGGAAACAAGCGGCCTCTTCCGCCGTTGCTACCGAAAAATCCTGTTGCTGTGCTGCCTTGTTCGTCCTATCGTGGTCGTAACCCGCGTGGTCGTGTTCGGCGTCAGCAGCGGGTCGCAATGCGTCTGCACGCATCTGATCGCGCATGCGGGTCACTTCGCTGTGTTTCCCCGAGCGCAAAGGCGAGACGCCCTGCGTGCGCTCCAAAACGGCGTCCATCAACCCGTTCGGGATCGTGTCGTCGTCGTTCGGGTCGATCCATAACACGTTGAACTGATGCCGGACATTGGGCGGCAGGGCAACCCAAAAAAAAAACAACATTCGTTCGGTGCGACGCAAGGAACGTGACACCGGCAACTGACCGTGATGCCGTCCGTCTCGTCGAGGGTCGCACAGGTCCGTCGTGCGGCCATCAGACGAGATTCCGCGCGCCTTTCCTCGAACTCCCGGCGCGCAAAGTCTCGAAAGCTCTCTTTGCTGGCCTCCTCGGCCATCTTGGCCATCTTTGCCAAGCGGTCGGACGTACCGGGCGACCTTGCCCGTTTTCCTAGTCCGATGCCCTTCTTGCCTGTGACAGTAATGAAACAGGGCGTACGACGATGGGAAGCATCACGACGAACCCGACCACTCGTTCAGCGGGAGCGGCTCAGCTCTGTGTGTCGAATCGGATGCTATGTCGTGTCGTTCAGCGACAACCTCCTCGTTCCCTGTGGGACCGGGAGAAGGAGCACCAGCCACCGAGCCCTCTTTCGGGCCCAAGGATTGACCCATTTCGAAACCCATCTTGAGCATGATCCCTAGCGCCTTGCTCTTTCCCCCTTCCCAGCCGTCTTCCTGTGTCCGGTCAAAGAGGCTTTTACGCAGGCCCTCTTCTCTTGATTCTTGCTCGCGTTGGCGACGTCCCTTGAGCCGGTTCTGCTCATTCTTGATACGGCTCTCCCTTAGAGCCTCTTGACGTCTTTGAGCATATGTTTTGGGTTGGGAGGAAGAGGCCTCAGCCTCGACGAGGAATTTGTCGGACAGGTAGTCTTCCTCGTCCGACATGCTGATGACGCTACAGTCAAACGTGGACGAACAAACACCGGACGCTTGCGTCAGAGTCATGGACATGAACAAGTCATCAATAGCCATCAAAGTACGTAGCACGTCCCACGAGTCACCGGACGCAACACTACAAGATTGTAGAAGAAAGCAGCACCAGACCGCGGATACAAGATTACTTGACTGATCAAACTCGCGGGAAACTTAGCAGAAGAACAAACACTAAGTCACGATGAACTGGCACTGGCGTGTGCGTTAAATAAGAATGAAGCCGAGGGATCAGGGTGGTCGTCGCAGCGCCATCAGGATGCTGGCGCGTCAGCCTCGGGAGCGGCACTGTCAACTTCCTCTTCCTTTGTGGCATTGACAGCAATCTTGACAGCAACCGTACGGCCGCCAACATCCTTGCCTTGGATGGCATTAATAGCCTTCTGCTGTTCCTCTTCGCTCCCAACGTCGACGAAGCCATAGCCCTTGCTTCTCCGAGGCTGTCCGAACTTCTTACGGACCACACGAGCGGAGACGACATGGATGCCAGCATCAGTGAAGAGGGCAGACAAGCCCTCATCATCAATATTGAAGCCGAGATTGGCGACAAACAGCATTGTCTTGGAGGGCTCGCCAACTGGGTCTTCCCCAGGAGCGCGGGGGGAGCGCGGTGTCCTAAACCTTTTCGGGCGATAATATTTTCTGGGAGCGACCTCAGCTGCGTCATCAACAGGAAGCGAATCGTCGGCATCTCCAGGGACCTCGCCGTCGGGAGGTGCAGCCACCTTACGCTTTGGCTTACGCTTGGTGAGGACTGATGAGACAAGAGAGGTGGAAGATCAGAATGATAATGACGCACAGCATTCTTCTTTTTCTTCTTGGGCTTGGCTGCTTCGTCGGTAGGGGGAGGAACAGCAGCGTCGTCCGTCTTGAGGTCGCCATTTGCCTCGGCCTCGGTGACTTCTCCGGGCACGGCCTTGGCACCGCGCCTTCCCGGACGTCTCTTGGCCCTTTTCTCCTTCTCCTTGTCCTTTTGTTCGGCTGGCTTGGCAACCTCGACAACGACCTTGCGGCCATCGAGTTCTTGGCCGTTGAGAGATTCGACTGCCTTTTGCGCAGCCTCTGCGCTGGACACGGCGACAAAGCCATAGCCTGCGGAACGGTGACCGCGCAGGATGAGCTGTACTGAGAGGCTGGGGAGGATGAGCGGGGAACGACATCGAGAAGACGGGAATTACATGTCGCTCTGTACGGGCGCAAAGAACGTCTTCAGCCCTTCATCCGTAGTGGAGTACGCAAGATTGCCAGCGAAGACCTGCAGGAGATTAGACGAGGAAACGGGCGCGGATCTGGGGGTACCTTGAAACTGGGTACTTCTTCGATGAGCGAGTCTTGCGCAGCCGGAGGCACGCCGTTTTCGGTGGCAAGGGCGGCTTGGGCATCAGACATTTTGAGCGGGATGAACTGGTGGAACGTTGGGGGGATGAACGATGGATGAACCGATTCTTGGTGTCAGACTTTGGAGGTTGAAGAAAAGAACGGCGCGTTGGGCACGCGGCCCTTTTTGTATGACAGATTACGCAAACAAACACTCGGTATTTACTTTTTATTATTTTCTCTTCAGATTCATGCACAGCCACCGCCGGATTCCATTTTGGGACCATGGCCGTGCGTTACGTAACCATGACATGACGCATATAACCAGCCTATGGGTCGCACTGGCAACCCGAATTTGCAGCTCCATCGACCCACCGTGACCGGCTCACGTTCGTTCTCGCCATGCTCGTCGCCCTCTCCCTCCTTGCCCTCGTCGCTCTTTCTTCTGGCCCCATCCACGCTTCCGCGTCTCCCCATGCCCATGCGGGCCATGCACACCGCGCCGTCGCCCATCGCAAGCGCGACGACACCTCCTCGGCAGGCCGGTGCATCCCCAGGACGCCCTCTGCCCTTCCCACGTCCACCTCTCCCTCCCCTTCGCTTGTGCCCCCCACCTCCACGACACCCTCCACAACTTCGTCTGCACCCAGCGCAACGGCCAGCTCGAATGGCAAGGGCTGCTATGCCTGGGGCACGGATGCAACCTATTTGCCAAACTTTAACTTTCCCAGGGTCCAATAGTCCGTCTTGTTCTCGCTCGTAGGATCTGCTGATACAACATCCATCTGTAGTATTTATAATTGGAACCCATCCAAGCCTGCCCAGGTTGCGGAAACTAATTTGCAATTTATGCCAATGTTGTGGGGGGTCGATCAAGAAACCCAATTCGCCCAGACGGTAGTCCAAGGTTATGCCTCGTTTGCCGTTGGTGTTAATGAGTAGGTACTTGCCCGTTCGCCCCTGTCTCCCGTGCTTACCCCGGCTTAGACCAAACGAGCCCAGTCAATCCAACCTATCCCCCAAGGATGCTTTCGGCATCTGGATGCAGTACATCAACCCTCTTAAAGACGAGGGTTATACTCTCATCTCTCCTCCTTGCACCGACGATGACGCGGGTTTGGAGTGGTATGCCGAATTTTTCAATCTTTGTACCCCGCAAGCCGGTTGTCATGTACGTCACTTGCCCGATAGCGGTCGATCGCATCATTTAGGATTTGCTCTCAGGTTGACTTGTTAGCCTTCCATGGTTATAATACCAACGCTGAGGATATTATCAACTATGCCACCAAGCTGTACCAGACCTATAGTCTCCCCATCGCTATCCTCGAGTTCGCTGACCAGGTAATTGCTTGCACGTCGTATGACTTATTATGGAAGCTCAATTGGTCGAAAAGAACTTTAGTGGTGTGGGCAGCCAGGCAAGCATGGATAGCATTTGGGATTTTGCTGGAAAGATGGTCGATTTTATCGCTAACACCCCGTGGGTCGCTATGGGGTGCCCCTTTGGTAAATGCTTCTCCTGCTCCAATCTGCCCCACCTAACAAGTCTCTAGGTATCGTCACGGACCTTTCGTCCACGGGTGTGAATGCATTGAACTCTCTGATAACGTCAGACGGTCAACCCACTTCATTGGCCTACTACTACTTTGAAAACCTTTAGGTTTTGCACATGTTGAATCCCGATACCCGTCATTTCGCAGACATTTATCCTTGGTTTCCATTCTTCGCTTGCGCGGAATTGCCGTGCATTGTTTGTCGCGCTTGATGCATGATGTTTGTGCTGGAGCGTGGGTGTAGCTTAGTGCTGTGTCCTCATCAGCTAGGATACTTGTGTCGAATGGTTAAACAGCTTTCCCCGGTGGTAAAACAGCTCTTGGCGCTCCGCAACCCGCACGCATGGTCGGGTCCCCCTCCGGAGCACTTGCACCGTATATTCGTGTCTACGTTCAACCAGGCTAGGCAGCGCAACGCGGTCAACGGCTGGCTCGTCCTCTCCGTCAGTACGCCCTGCGCTCCATCAGCCGTGGCGTCCACTGAACCCGCATCAACAGACATGCACCCTCCTTACCACCAACAGGCCCTCGTCCGTCGGACACCTCTATCGCTCCATAACCAGAAGCGACCCCAACCTGCCCGAGACACGAACGAGCTTCGCCGAAGCCGTGAGTAGAGCAGCCATGATGCGCGAGGCCGCATTGAAGAGCGTCATCTTCGTCGGCGTTCCCCGGGTAAGTTTGCGAGAGAGGGCGGCATGCGAGGCTTGCGCTTCCAGAGTGCTGAGAACCATGATTTAGTCAATCCTGTCCTTGACGGGCTTAAAGGACGCGCTGGACGACGACGTCTACGCTGCGTTACGAAAGGACCCGATCAGGTGAGAGATCCTAGGGATCACGTAGCAGCACGAGGCACTAGCGTTCCTCACACGCAGGGAAGCCAGCGCAGAGAACATCGAGGCGACCGTCCAGAGGGGTATGCGCTTGTGGAATTCCATCTATGAACCTCACGCTGTCAAGTTGTACGACAGACTGGGGGCCCTTCATCCCGATTTCATCAGTACGTATTCATTTCCCCCTCGCCCCGTGGCCTTATCTCCTCTGCGTTCCCTCCTTCTTACTTCCCTTCCTCTGCCGCTGATGTGACAACTTATCGTATCGCCTCGTTTTTACATGACGTGCCTCGAGTTTGATGAGTACTGAGCCTGCACCTTTATTTAGAATTCATCATCCTGGCCTACGGCATGATTCTCTCGCCACTGCCGCGAGGAGGCCTGGAGCAGGGAAATCTCACTCGGGTTTTGGGCTCGGTCGTCGGAGTTGCTGCACTCCGCGCAGAAGGCAGAGTCGGCGCTCAGCTCACCAGCCATGTCTTTGGCCTTCTCAAGGCTCGCTACGAAGAGAACCTGAGCGAGGAAGACAAGTACCTCTCCAGTGACGAAGGCGCGGAATGGGTCATCCGCACGGTCGATGAGATCATGGATGCAGTGGCAGTGGACGAACGGGAGATTGCGGGGGCCAAGCTGTGAACACGCGGTCGGAAATCACCTTGTTCGCTCGTTATCAGCCGACTGATCATATGGATGGCGTTGGCCTTGCGTCGTGTCTCCCCCACGTGTGGCATGAGAACGCGTGTAGCGTGACACCAATCTAATGCTGAGCGTCATCTGACCGCGTAAAGAGAACAGCGGCTGTTTTCGGCTGTAATTCTGTGCATTGCGTGTCAAATATAATACATGTGTACAAGTCACGATGGATGCTATGATGAGAACGTGTCTCCGATGCAGTTTACAATGTGGTTGCAGGAGAGTGCCATGTCAAAGGCCAAATGCTTGGCAAAATCGGTAAAGCATCACCGTAACCGTGACCGCGTCCATCATGGGCGGGTGTGTCTAACGTCAAGCAACATCAGTACAGCGGCCCGACTTCTCGAGAAGGAGGAACCTCACTATCGTCCCCGCACCCGCATTCCGGAGAAAGTGCAACTCCCCGTAGACATCACCGATCTGATACCGGGTGGGCCTCGTGGGCCGGAAGAAGGCAACAACGTTTCCCGTGGGGTCTTCCAACTGAGGCCAAACCGTCAGCGTGTGCGCGGTGCTAGCCATTCGCGCCCGCATACCAAGATGTCAGGCAATCCAGGGGCCGGCCGCCAACGATACTGTTGGCCATCAGGCGCGTTAAAAATCCGTACACCCTACTCAGGCGATGAACGTCGCGTCCGAGATATCGCGCGGATGCAGCGTACCGGGTAGCGAGGATCAGGGCGAACGAGGTCGGACATCGGGACCGCATTCTACAAGATAAACGTTGATCAGCCAACGTGCATGCGTTTTCCTCCGAGTTTCGCGCTCACCTTGCCAATTACTGCCCGTCCGAGACCACCGTTAGAAGCCCATTCAAGTCTCGCAACACGATCCTCTCGGTTGGCGCGCACCGCCCGCCAGAGAGTCGTAGTACTCTGCCCGCTGTTGTTCACCACGGTCTGCAGCGAGTCGTCAGAGGTGCCGACACAAAAGGTACAAAGGGAGCACCGTACCGCAAAACGGTAGAGAACACCCCACGTGTTGAAGAGTTGGCTTTCACGGGGATCCTGATTTGTCCAGGACAAAACATCGTTGGTCGAAGCTGCCATCACAAGAGTGGGAGGATGTGTAAGGTGCTCTACAGGAGGAGGAGGACTGAACCAACTCTGCAGAGCACTGGCCAGGTCGAATGGACTCTTTATAGGGCGAGTTTTGAATAACATTTCACGAAACGGTACTGTTTTTTGCCCGGTATGACGAACTTATCGCAACGTGGACATTGTGACAGATCATGGAAGAGTATGAGGCGACAAACGTGTTGTCGCAGGAAGCCAGATTCATCGAGTTTCTGGGATCTCTAGAGTGGAGTAAAGTCCGATGGGCTGTCTGGTCGAGGCCGACGTGATCGAGGAACAACATGCGTTGAACATAAGCGCGCTGATTTACCCATGGAACACGCGGATTGGCATCGTAGGGGCACGCTTGAACTGACACGAGACTCGCCTTTCAAAAGCATGGACGGTGGTTGGTTGCCTGCAGACGACCGAGAGACCAGAAGGTACTCATGGTGAGAATCTCGAACAGGAGATTCAAGACGTACAGACTGGCAAGAGTTTCACGCGCCTGAGAAACTGCGTGCGTGAGGAAAGCGGCCAGAAAAGGCAGGCGTGGGGCAGCACTGTGGCGAATGAAAAGGAAAAGAACGTGCCGCAGGAGTGCGGGTAAGGTGTGGTGAGAGCGGGCGAGTAAAGCGTGTCAGCGGCATGGCGAGATTCCGGCAAGATCATTCGGGGGAGCAAGATTGGACGGCTGAGAGCGGTGCGCGTCGACGCTCGGGATACGGGAACCGGAGACTCGCCATGAAGAATTATGAAATGCGAATTTGATTGCGAGGTGGGCAAACCTAACCTTGTGCTGGACACTCGCATGCGGATGACGCCACCGCGCTTGTTCATTAATCGTTCCCAGCACATGATGTCGAGGATGACGAGATACGCGAACTGCAGCGGCTGTGGGAAGGATTCAATAAACGTCTAACTACAGACAGGCACATGGACTTGGGTGGCGGGAGGTGGGGAATGGACCAGCGAGGACGTATCAGGGCGACAGATAAGAGACCTGCATCGGCGGCGCAGCTCATGAGCCGGATGGGTCACCGTGTTGGCCAGCGCGTACCTGACGGACGGCTTTATAGAGGGCGAGTCCGCTCACGGCACCACCTCGAGTCCCAGAGTTCTTGCAGTCCCAATGACGGTGCTTGCGATCGACTGCAGCCTGAGATGCTTGAGGTGCTCATCTCTTGCCTTGATTTTCGCAATTTCATACACGTGTTTGAGACTGATGGTGCCCAGAATCTCGTGCCCGGGACGGGCGGGACCTTTTTCCAGCCCCGCAACCTGCTTGAGGAGGTATGTCGTTGGGGGCGTTTTGGTGATAAAAGTGAACGTCCTGTCTGGCTGGACATGAATCATGGTGGGAACGGGGACACCGGGCTCGATGTGGGCTGTCCTGGCGTTGAACTCTTTGCAAAAGTCCATGGACTTGACGCCGCGCGCGCCGAGCGCTGGGCCGACAGGAGGACTTGGCGAGGCCTTTCCGGCCCCAATCAAGAGACGCTAGCGCACAAATGAGAGTGGCGAACGGGTGGACAAGAGAGAGGACCGACGACGAGATGGACTTGGCCCTTGGACATGGTGCTGGCAGGCCAAAAGTTGTGCGGGCCAAACAAGACTCAATTTTCGCCAAGCGTGTACGGTACTAATCAACGAGCCAAGTAATCCTCAAAGAACGTGACGACGCCTTGCCCAAACGTAGCAATGTCCCTGTCCGCAAAGATGGTGTGCACCACCTGCTCGGCTGGTTCGAACCGCCTCTCGACCACCGCCCTCTTTGGACAGAGCGTTTATCGCACCTCTTCCCGACGGCAGCCAAAGGGAACCCTACCTTGCTGTTCCGAAAGTCCCAGAGCAGCACGCACCCGTCCTCGCTCGCCTTTGCAAAGTGTACGAGATGAACACTCCCCCGCGTATGTGTCGCCGGAAATTTGCTGTTCGCGTTGCGGTGGCCGAAACTCAGACACGGCTCGCCGTCAAAGCTCGCTTTGCGACTGTCATATAGCTGCACTTGGCGGTCCAGGTGCCGGACCTTGCCAAGGACCTCAGGGATTGAGTACGTCCTCACTGGAATGCAGATACCGCCACACCACTCACCTCGAGCAGTGTGACGTACGCTGCCTGCGGATGTATGTGTATCTGTTGGATGTCATTCGAGAAAGGATGGACCGTCGTCGTGCGACGGTTAAGATCCGTTATGTGCAGTCTTTTCTGCGCAGACGCCATTATGGAGCCGTCACGATCACAGTACGCCAGCGCCATTATACAGGCCCCATGCGAGGCAACTCTCCTGGAACGAGGCTCGCCCAGTTTTTCGACGCGGGCCATCCACTCGTGGATCGTTCCATCGTAGCCACCGGACAAGAATTTGATGTGGCCACCCTTGGCGTGTATTGCAGCGAGGCAGCTCACACCCCTCCTCCGCGTATCTTGGTAACGCGGCCCGCTGCTGTGCGGGGAGCATGCGACGCTAGTCATTTGCGGCTTTCCCTGTTCATATACCGTTAAGCACCTCAAACCGCTCGACAGACTGGAATCCGCATGCATACCGCGACAGACACGAATGAAATCTGATCTGTCCCCTTGTCACACCCGAGAACAGCGGTACTCCCGACCATGCAGACATCCGCAACATGTCGGAACACCCCAGGATTAGGAAGCGAGTGGCCGGTGATACGGTACCTATCGCATAGTCAGTGGCCGTAGGTCCACGCCAGTCCACACTCACTTGCCCCTTCTGTCTATGAAATGACAATCGCCTCTCATGGTGACCGCAACCAGCGGAAGGTGGACAGCATCTGGCGCCAGGAGTCGTCGGGCACGCCCATGATTGGTTTTAGGTAAAGGTACTCTTTTATACTGCAGATCAGAAGCCTGGAACTCTGAATCCTCGTCCCCGTCACTGCTCGTCTCGGCAAGGTCGTTCTCGGAAACCTCTTCTCCCCCCTGTTTCTGTGATGCCTGCAAAGAGACGGCTGGTTCCCCAAGGAGGACGTCACGGTCAGGGTCGCCTCGCGGTTGCCTTCTTGCAAGCAAATTCCTGATCGGACGCAAAGAAGGGAGGGGCGGTGGTTTCACGTGTCGAGCGGAAATGCTACCATCGATATCCTCCATTTCATTCACCTCCTCGTCTGCTCCATCAGGCTTGAGGTCAGAAACTGTGAGATCACTGTCACCGGAACGGACTGCAGCATCCTGCTCCGCCAACGCGCGGCCGGGAAACGGGCCCGATGTGGTTGCATCAGCGGCGTCCTCGAGAGAGGATTCGCGAGCAAGTGGAGGAAAGGAAGGGCAGGATGGGCCGTCTAGGTTCGCTTCGGCTCTGCTTCCTGAGCAAGCCGGAGAGGGTGGTTCAGAGTCCGAGTCCGAGCAATCGACTGGGGACGCATCACGACCGACTGGACGTCCCCTTGGCATGCCAGTGCGGGAAGGAGACGAAACCCCGCCCGTGTCCTCGTCCGAAACGATAAGGATGGCATCTGCAGCACTGACGCCGGAACCTCTGCCGAGCTGGACGGTGGGGAGGGGGGCGTGTTCGCTCTCGTGTTTTGCGGGTGTGGCGGTTTGGGGGATGTCATCGCGAGAGACCCTGTTGGGCGAATGAGCGGAGGCGGCGGAGGGAGGTCTGGAGAGTACCAGTTCAGTACGATGCCGTCGTCGCTATGGTCGATCCATCAGCACGTCCCGGTGCGCGGGCTGGGGCGGACTCACAGCACGACGGGCAGGCCGACGACACGCCTGCCCTGCCGACGGAGAACGTCTGTGCGCGCGCTGGCGAGCTGCTCCAGATACTGGGAGGGCAGGCGATTCACGTTGGGGGGGAGCCGGATGCGCTCGACGCCCTGGGGGGCACCGGGGGGCAGAGGCGGGGGCGAGTCTGGCTCTGTCTTGGCCCGCTTGCGAGCGCGGTCGTGCATGTCGGACAGTCCAAACACGCCCAAACACGTCTCCTGATGGACGACGTCCAACCGAACGAACGTCGTCTCGCGCGCAAGGGCGCCACCGCCGTCCCTCGCGTACAGGCGACCCGCTTCAGGCGCCAGCCACCGCACGAGCCGCACGCACATCCCATACGACGACACGTGCGAGCCAGCCGCCGAGGTTGTTCCAAAACGCCAGGTCCTGTCCCGCCGCTAAACATGCCCTTTCGTGATCTCAGACGACACAAGCACACGACCACACCCTGTCAATAACGCAAAAAATACCAGTGACGTTACCCAGGTGATCCAGGTCGCTTTTGATTTCCAGGGTCGTGTTGAGCTCGCCGCAGAACGACGAGCCTCCTCCTGGTCCCAGACCACGACACGGGCGCTCCTCTTGGCACCTCGGCAATCCGCCATCTTCGGCGCATGCCGTCCGGAGAGAGCTCGTCCACCCGTCCACGCCAGAAACAGAATCGCACCAGGCGCAAGTCACGCACACCATTCCCGCTCCTCAACGTCGGCCCCCAAAAGAAAATATCGTAGACTTGACTTCATGTTCAAGTTCGTTAGCCAGAGGGAGCTCTGTTCGGTGGACCGCTTTCCGATCTGGCCGTATAGACGTCTGCCTCCCACTTTCAGGCGACTTGAGAGCGTCACCGTCAGGACCAAGTACAGAACGACAGCCAAGCGTTCCGCAGGAACTGCCACATGTCCTCGGACGATCCAGAAATGTGCCTGTGATGTGCAGCGGCGGCACTCAGCCAAACATCCACATGAGCAACATGTCTCTGGCACGTCCAGATGGATCCCTTTCTCACCAACCCCATCAACTCGAAGCGGTTCTTCCAAGTCGCACCACCGACCGCCCAGCGATACTAGAAAATGAAACGGTACCTCTTTCAGAACCTCAACATCATACACCACCCGCTCGTAACTTCACCCTTGCGCGTGGTAAATTGGCCCTCTCACTTGGATCTCATGATAGACCCCGTCGCGTATTGCATGATGACAACTCCACCTACATCGTCACCGCACACGGCGTTATTGACCAGGTTTGTGCGACGGATGCACTGAGACTGGATCGAAATATTCGATCGCCCTCCTCAGCCTTCGCCGAATTTGTGGATGACGCTTGCATCCTGTCTCTTCCGGGCGAGCCTGCTGTGATTCTTGCTCATGCACGACAACAAAATCAAATCACTGTTCTGAATTTGGAACACGGTCAAGTCAATCCTACATCCGCCATCTTACTCGGGCTCTCTGACAGTCGTTTTCTAGGTTCCCAGGCATATCAGATTGCTTCATGATTGGAACACAACGAAAAGGGCTGGTATAAGTGCTGTGACGTCAATGTTCCCCTTGAAGTTTGCGAGTGGGGGCTATGATCACCGCGTGCGTCTCTGGGATATCGCGCAGGACCTTTCTAGTGCCTCTGCGATCGAACTAGCCATAAGACATGCCTCTCTAGTCCACTCCCTCCTTCCCATCGTGGACACCAGTCACAAGCTCGTTTCCGTAGGCGCAGATCGCGATGTTTCCATCTACGATATGTCTGCAGAACGTGTCGTCTACACTCTCAAGACGTCATGCATTCCATTTCACGCTCATAAAACTAGTTTCTCGTTTTGCACCTTGCTCGAGGTACCCCAGTCTGCCAATCGCCGACGGTACCGTTCACTGAACAGCTTCAGGTTGGCCATCTGGAAACGCAGTTTGAGGTCCGTGACCACCGCCTATCTCACCAATCGGTCCAGAGATTTGGTTTTGCCACGGAAGAAAGGCGTGGACGCTTTGAGAAAGGTTTGTCGACATGTCCTCTGGAGAGCCTTCCAACTAAGCACGTCATTAGGGGACACGTGGTCTCATTTCGTCGTCTGTGGGGACAAGAAGGGCGCGGTACATGCGTGGGACCTCCGCAACATCTCCACGGAAGTTGCCCTGGTCAGTAGTATTGTATCAATTCTGTATGTCAAGTTGTTTCATTCGTTGTTTTCCCACAGCAACAGTGCCTTGATGATCCCATCGTGCATGTCGCAAATACTGGCCCACGTTTGCTAGCATGTTCGAAAAGGAACGAGCTTGTGTGCATCGACTTTCTTACTGAGACCTAGCCATGCCATCTTCACTGCCTCATCGCTATTGGCCTTTACCCGATAGCCTCTGATAAGATTATCTGGTGAATCTACTGTACTGCACCGTGAGACTGCATTGAGCATGTGATCGCACTATACTTGATACCATCCTCACTCTCCTCATGTCGACGGCGATAGAACGCGCCCGTCGAGACGAAGCGGTCCACCGTGCGTACGTGGTTCAGGTGGTTGAAGGTTCCAAGGTTTGTCCCTCTGTCCGCCTGTCACCGGCGCCTGAGCGTCGTAGACTGCAGCCAAGGCGGGCGCCTTTGGCCTTGGTGCCGTCGCGCTGGCTCATTACACATGGCCGCCTTTCCGGTGAGCATGGCCGACTGGATCGTTGTCCGAATACGCCTCCGACACCCCAAGCATGACAGCCGTCAAACCCTGCCGTTCAAGGCCTTTATCGTGACCGCCTGTGAGCACCCGCATGACAATGCTCTGGTTACGGCTGTCGTTCTCATGCGCCGCTCAGTTGCAACGGCTGGTCTCGTTATCGGCGCAGACAACGCTCTCCTGACCCACGAAGCCCAACTTCGACGCTCCGAACATGCCATCCGCAGGCTTGCCGTCGTCGAGCTCTCTCGTCAGGGTCTGGTACCCACGGAGGCGGCAATTGCCCGTTGGCGAGACGAAAGAGCGAGAGGGGAAGAAGCATCGGCCAAGACTCATGCGTAAATCCTGCCTTATTCTATGTGCTACATATCGATAACATCAATGCGGAGGAACGAGCGAAATACAGCACTCTAAGCGAAAACCGGCCGTCAGTCGGGGTTCATCAAGGTCGAAAATGGATGCGTCTACTATTCAAGATGCAGTAACCATGAGTTGCGTGAGGTGGATGGATGTGACAATACATTGCTGGAGGTATGTAACTACAAGATATTCACTGCCAACCCCCATGGACAGGCGGTGGAGTCGGTAAAGGTTGACCATAGTTGGAATGCGGTCTTTGCGCCTGTCCTTGGAAATGCGAGATGCTACGAAATGACGATGAGATAGCAGGAGGATGTTGTGGGTGCTGCGACACATCTGGCAGTGATGGTGGCTGCGGCAGTGGCTGATACCCAGGCTGAACGGGGTGGTACCCATGTGGCGCTTGGGGCAACGCCGGTGGCCTTGCAGGCGGATTCCCTTGTACCTGCGAAGGGGGTATGGGGAGAGGAGGCGGGTGGGAGTCCGTCAACTCGGATGGAATCGGATGGCCCGGTGCAGAGGGTATTCGACGAAAGTGTGGAGGCACAGGAGGGATGGGGGGTAAAGATCCATTACTCGGATAACCTGCGCTGATTTGCTGAGGGAAGCTGGAAGATGGCGGGACGGCTACCGAATAGCGGCGATCTCGCTGGAATTGTCCAGGTTGAGGCAGAGGTCTGGACCCTGTAGTAGAGGAACTAGGAGGAATCTCAGAAGGCGGTGACGGCGTAGTGGGAGCACGTGTTGGATACATCTGAGGAGGTCCCGAATGTGCTGGTGTAGGTGGAGGAAGCGAACTGCCATATTCAACAGATTGCACCGGAAACGACACGGCTTGCTCAAGAATTGGGGTCGTCGGCTGGTATGAATGGTAGTCAGGTACTTGTGAGGTACTCAGTGAATGAGAGATACGACGAGAGGTAACATTCGGGGGTGGTGGGAGAGGAGGGACTGTCGAAGAGGCTGAAGTCAGGTATCCAGCGCGGGTGTGGTGAGTAAAGTGCCCGGTAAGCAGAGGTTGGCTCGGAGATGGTGAGTGCGGAAGGTGTCCCTGTACAGCATTAAATGTGGAAGGTTCGGGGGTGTATGACACTGGTGCGTAGGTTGGCGAGGTGGGGATGCCAGAAATGGGCACAAAACCGGAGGATGAGGTAGGCATACTGTATCGAGGACCGTGATTTCGAACGGGAGGGGGGTGACCAGGGACTGATCCATTCTCATGATGTGCATAGTGGGAAGGATTAAAACTAGGGCGAGGCTGAGGGGTTGCTGGAGCAATCGCATTGTCATACACGCTGTTAGGTCCATCTATTTGACTTTGTTGCTCGTACGAATATGAGCTAGGAAGAGGTAATGGATGGAACCTCGTTGATGTCGACGGCCTCAGTGTCTGATTCAGTGTTTAGAAACGTGTCAGATAGTATATGAACGGTAAGGGAACGCCAACTGACAATACTGTCTCGCGATCGATGGTCCACCACGCCAAGCTCCGCAAAATCGTTGGTCAACTGTTCTGCTGATGATGTTACATTCCTTTGTTCGTAGGGTGGCGCATACAATTCCGGACGGGAACCAGAACTTCGGAGGGACGACGGCAAGGAGTCAAGTTGGTGAGTTGTACCGCCTGGTGTAGGAAGAGCGGCAGGACCCGTGTTCCCGTTCAACGAAGTAGGACTGTCCGCTGGAACAAATGATCCTGGTCCACCATAGTTCTTTTGTGATATAGTCGGCTTTCGAGAGCTTTTCCTCTCCGGCGGTGGTTCCTGGCAACGGTGGATCAGCACGGTTGTCAAGCGGCTCCTCATATGACGCACGTTTGACCAGAACGTCAGCTCAACATAGACTTCGCCTGCATACTTGTCTTTGTTCATGAGAGTAAACCACTCTGACAAAGGATCAACGAAAAAATCGACGAGGTTGATACCGATTGACATACCGTCCGTCTCACCCTTTGTCAGTGCCTCGGTGAGATCAACAAGTGTCTCCCCAATGAAGTCCGGGTCCCGTGCGTCGTCAGCATAACACTGGAGCCTCATGAAGTTCCCGCCCTTGATCTTCTTGGGACCCTTCTTCTTGGGAGGCAATGGCGGAGGGGCATCGCTCCAAGGTGTAGACCGAACAAGGCCAGCCTCTACATCCTCGACTATGGTAAACCGGAATTCCTCGTCCCACTCTGGGTGCTGACCGCCGCGCTTGATGACTTTCGTTCGTCGCTTCTCCTCATTCAGTGTTACAAGGCAGTACGGTGCTTGTTTTCCTATATGTCTTTTGTTGGGCAAGTTTTTCTGGCCATGTTGTCAGACTGCGAGCCACGAAAGGCTGGGCAAGTTGCCTACCGCCTTGAGTACGACAACTATGAGGGTTCCAATTTCGTGGGATGTGAAGGGCATGAATTGGACTCTGAACAACAGTGTAGGAAGAGGTGGATGAGGAAACGAGTGTGGAACCTGCCTTCGGCGTCAATCGAACTTCATCAGGGAGTACTTGACAAAACAACAGACCAGTGGCTGTGCTAATTATTATAGTACATAGTACCAAAGAACGTGCAGCGCTACATGCATATCTATTGGCCAGGCACGTAAGGCTCATTGTCGTCGAATAGCAGGTGGGGCTTCCGCTGAGCCAGATCCAGGATCATCTCACTCCAGTAGCTATTAGCCCACGCAAACCATGGTCGGGTGTACTTGCTTCCGTCGTAAATGTTGATTGACTCGTGGATCAGTCCAAGTCCCGCTGTGTTCTGAACATACACTGTCGGATCACAACCAAAGGACGTGGGGCCGTAGACACATACGTTGACGGTCATGTAAAGGGACTCTAGAATTTCGTTGTCGTCGTCACTGCCGAATATATTACTGATTTGTGACATCGGCCATGGGTGCCATGCATCAGTGTGGGGCCCACTGTAGGCAAGCAGTTGAGACTCGCTCAAGGTGAATGTAGATCACTGACCCGATGCCGCTAAAATCTGGCCCTTTGGCATAGTAAGGATTTCGGCGGGATAGTAGCATCTTCTTCGTCTCGAGATAGGTAGGGTCACTCCTGTCAAGAAAGCCCAGGTAAGGGAGTGAAAGGAGAGACTACAAGGGCGTTTGAATACGTTCATTTAGATCAGAAGAGAGCTGCTCACCGGAACATTGGCATCGTCCATCATATAGACGGAACCGAGTCCTTGACCACAGATTAATCATTATCTCAGGCTGGTGCAAAACACACCATTTGTCTCGTATGCAAAAACACCGTCGATAATCTAAGGGATAACATCGATCAATACCAACTACGGCCGCGGCCTCAAAACCTACAGCGTGCTCATAAATAGCTCCCTTGATGCTCTGACTCCAGCTCTTAGCCTGGGCACTGACGTTGGGTGCGATACCAGCATCATCGAGTATCGTGGCCAAGTTGCTTAGTTCAACACTGAGCATGGCATTCGCGGGTGTAAGAAAAGCTAGCCCATGCGATTAGTCGGCTTCATGTCAATATTGTTCAGGACTTACCGTAGACGGACAAATCGTCGGAGGGACGATGACTAGTTCCGACCATACCTGTATAACCTTTGGGTTCGCCATGCCCGCCATTATTTACCGAACCGGAGAGGGATCCTGGAAGCCCAGACCAGTTATAGTATGAGATGAAGCTGAAGCTAGCATCAAACGAGGGTTGAGACTGTTCATTCATCACACGAAATATTTGATCAATTGCGGACAGCCCTATATTGATGCAAATTGTTGACGAAGCTTTGGCGGCGAGAAACAAAAAATGAACTTGCAATTGAGATTCATCATTGTTGAGTCTTTTGTTGCTTGATAATAAGATGCGGATAATTTGATAAAACCGCAGAGTGAATCGAGTTCGTACTGTGTCATCTAGATATGCGCGATGCTCTTGGTTCTCGGTACGAAAGATTGAGACACACCTTGCACTCAAACACAGTTAGGTTGTTGACGGGACTACACAAATTGTCGCATGGTTGTCATTGAAGGGGTGTAACTCACGGATCAACAACCACCCTATCGGCCCAGGCGTTGTGGGAGGGAAGTAAACCACTCTCCGGGGGAGGTTGAAAAGCACCGCAGTAGGGATATTCGGAAATGTACCGTGCCTCATTATTGATGATAGCCTTGACGAGGGTAGCAAGCTCCCGATCTGTCGACAAAAGATGGCGATACTGGGCCAACTGAATCACTTTCATGAGCACTAGGAAAGCTTCAGACACAGAAACAAACCTGGTTTCCGGTGTCCCGAAGCCATTGCGCGCTAGGGAAATGGATGTTGGCAGAACATCTGTCACTGTCAGGCTGATCTTACGAAATGTCCCCAGTGATGATAAAGGCCAAGTTTTCGACCTGCTTCCAGAGATGACATAATGCACTACGTTTTCATCAGCAACATACCTTGCTGAAGTATTTGACAGTAGTATCTAGGAGGTCACGGGCGGTATCAGGAAGAGACCCGACGGCCATTTCTTGGGCCATCACCCACCAAGGGTGTTTGGGAAGGCGTTCTCGAACAGACGTGCAACGTCAGGATCCTTCAAACGCGCATTCATATCCGAAATGACTTTCTGTGGGATGAACGTCTAAGACGCATGTTCAAGGAGGTGTGACGCAAGCTACCTCGACGGACGTACTGTTAAAAGTACGGCAGGCAGGATCGGGTCGCATATAAGGCAGGCCGAGAGGGCCGGGTGAAATGCTGCCGTGTCGCGTCTGGATGGTGCCTGTTGAGCATCACATCAGACACTGTCGTCGCGGTGAATCATACTTGTGAATATGTGGAGTAGTCTGGACAGCTATTCCCAGCATTAGGAACGGCTGCCATGGACACGAGAGTAAACTTGTGGCCAAGGAGGCTGAGACACGCATGGCTCGCAAGACTCGACAGACGTCGTGGAAGAGCATGGGATGCCCATTCAGACAGCTGCAAACGTGTCCTTCCTACGAGCTCGGCCAACGCCGTTTTCGTAGTCGACAACGACGATCCAAAAGCCGCCATCAGAGGGGGTTGCGACTGTCGGTAGGCAGAGGCGGTGACACCTAGATGGTGTCGACAGGCAGAAGGCGGCTACTATATCGAGCACCCTACAAACAGTCTAAGGATTATATACCCGTAGCAAGCTGCGCCAGTCCACAGGTGACGCCATGGAAAAGATGATGTTAGAGGTGATACTAATACACGATATGATACGACTATGCCGTGGTGCATAGGGTATAAACGAAGAGGCCGATGCTGCCCGGCGAACGACAAGCATGTCAACGAGCGCTCCAACAAAAGAACTCGGATGACAAGAGAATGCGCAAAAATCAGTTTCCCTCATCGCCGAGCCCTGCCGCTTTCAAAGCTGCCAAACCCGTCGACCGTCCCAACGTTGAGGGTACCCCTTCTTCATATTGTTTTCGAGTTCCAGGTGGGTCCAATACTGGTTTGTTACAGCCATCAGTTCAGCCAGCCCCGCTAGTAAGAGTCGCACCTCGATCCTCAGACTCTGAGGGCGCCTCCACACCCACCGCACCTTCAGCTGCACCCTCATTAACCTTCTCGTCGTCCCCGTCCTCTAAGCTCACCGGCCCTCCGGTTTTTGTACTGTTGCTCGTCCACGTATTCTTGTTCCCCGTGCTTATGCCCAGGCCACTCCCAAGAACCCTGGCACTCCATCCACTGACTTCACTATCCCAACTTTCTCTCCTCGAGCTCCTGGGCCTGAGAGCGCGTAGACTGGCATCCACGTCTCGCTCTCCGTCAACATCCAAGCGATCATCGTCAGCAAGAAGGAATTGACTGGTATTCTCTCCCTCTGGCTCCCCAAGGACACTGCCCCCATGATGAGAGATGGAGTCGCCGCCACCGAGTAAGCCGGACAGGGTCGCAGATCCTAGAGAACCAACGGTCATGCGTGCTCCGGGTATTGCATACGCCGAGGAAGCAAGTGTGAGTACCGAGGCGTTGTCAAGGGGTGGTGAAGATGGCCGTGGATTATTTCGCGGATGGTGTGCCGTATGGAGCGGTGCCTGAAGCCCATGAACACTGTGCCCTAGCAGTATAGAGGAACTGATATTTGCATGTGTCGAGGGATGCGATACAGACTGCGGAGACGGTGGGAGGGCAGAAAAGGTGATAGACGCGCCACCACCTACCAGACCACCATTAGTGCCTGCGGAAGAGGAACGAGCATGAAGTGCATGGCGCGGAGAGATCTGCGACACAGGGGTCACAGGGACCTGAGCAATGTGCGCAACGCCCGCAGGCGGCAGGTCGATACTGAGGACGGTGGTAGGTTTGGTGCTGGCCGCAATACTACGGAAGGTCCGTGGATAGGAAATATAAGATGATGATGAATGAGAGAGCGAAGGTGATGGGGGGGAACTGGGAGGTAGAGGACGCAAGGACGCGTCTTCGTCCGCCTCGAGGGCACTCGCAGGAGACCACATCGAATCACGGGCCAGAGACGAACGGCGAGTAGAGGCATCCAGATTATCGTCATCACCCGAATGCAGAGATTGATTATGCTCGGTCTCCACATCGTTGAGGGAGATTGTACGTCGTTGCGATACGGCGGACGGGACACCCCGCCGGTGGTAATGGAAAGCACCTTGCCGCTGTGATGTGGCAGGGGTGTTCTGTGGCCAAGGAGAAGAGACGGTTCGACCACCGGGTCGTGAGGCAAAGGTGGTTGTGACGCCAAGAGGACTCTTGCTGTTTGGGAGGGCCTTCTGAGCAATATTCAAGCCGTTTCCATCTGGAATCCTCCTTGCCCTGGCTGACCCACCGAGTTTGCGCTGAAACCAGTTGATGATCGGTTTGCTGGAACGATGGGGTATTTTCTTGGCGTACAACTGCTCGGGCACCGGTGTCTGCTTCGACAGGAGTGGAGCCCCGCGAGCAAGGGGCTGTGAGGGCTCTTGCATTGTCTGCGAGCCGTCTGTGTTCACAAACCTGGGCTGAGGCGCCTGCGAGTGAGGGTTTGTGACAGATGCAGTTTGCGGAGCCATGGACACCCAGAGTATCCGAGAGACGAGGAAGGAAGAAAGAGTGGAAGAGCTCGTTCAAGTGCTTTACCATGCAAACCACCACAGGCCGGGCTGTGTCTGAGCTCAGTCTCGGATGCACCCTTGGCCACTGTGGCCACATGTTTCGCTATCTGCTACAGTAATTACATTCTCACCACTCCGTCTTCTTGCTTGTCTTTTCCGGGGCGAGTGGGATTTTGTTCCCCTTATATCCAAACCCGTCCAGCCATGGCCAAACCTTGCTCCTGCGCTGCTCAAACGCGACAATGGCATCTTCCTTTTGCAGCGTCAACGCGATGTCATCCAGACCATTCAGCAAACAGTGCCGCCGGAAAGGATCCACCGTGAAGTGGATCGCAGGCTTGCCGTTCCCCCGTCCCACTTCCTGTTTCTCGAGGTCAACCTCAAGCACCACACCTGCCTCTGCGTCCGCGGCAAGGTCTTTGCACTCCGCCTGGGAAAGCGATACTGGGAGCATGCCATTTTGCATAGCATTGCTCCTAAAGATCTCACCAAAACTTGGGGCAATGACACAACGGATCCCAAAGTCATTCCTACAAGTCACGACGGTCAATTGTGAGAGTCAGGTGAACGAATTCGGGAAAGGAAACTCACAAGGACCACGCAGCGTGTTCCCGAGAACTACCACAACCAAAGTTTGGCTCAGTAACGACGAGGATTCGCGCCTCGTCATACGGAGCGCGATTTAGCACGAAATTCGTTTTCTCTCCTGTCTTGGCATCGAAGCGGAGTGCATAGAACAATGCGTTAGATAGACCGGTTCGTTTCAATGTTTTGAGAAATTGTTTAGGAATGATCATGTCCGTGTCGACATTGGCCATGTGCAACGGTGCTGCAACCCCTTTAACGACAACGAACTTTGGTGCCCCAGATGCTGAAGACGAGGAACGGTCGGAAGTGGATGCCTCAGATGCGTGAGTGAGAGACTGTGGTTCAGGAGGAGGGAGGACGGGGTCAGTTAAGAACTCGTAAGGGCTCGATTGTTTCAACTTCGGCACTCCTGTAGCATCAGTCTTGGCCCTTGGAGCTAGCAATCTTCGGACGTCAGTAAGCTTGCCCGAAAGGGCCGCGGCTGCTGCCATGGCAGGACTGACGAGGTGAGTCCGCCCTTCAGCACCCTGGCGACCTTCGAAGTTGCGGTTACTCGTGCTGGCACAACGCTCTTTAGGAGCCAGCTGATCGGGGTTCATGCCCAAGCACATAGAACAGCCGGCCTCTCGCCAGTCAAAGCCAGCCCGCTTGAGGATAGTATCTAACCCCTCTGCTTCCGCATGCTGTTTAACCAACCCTGATCCAGGAACGACCATAGCTTGAACGTTTGGCGATACTTTGGCATCGGGACCAGCAGCCAGCACAACTCGAACAGCTGAACGAAGATCTTCAATGCGACTGTTGGTGCAGGAACCGATGAAGACTTTGTCCAAAGTAATGTCCTCTATGCGGGTGTTCGGTTGCAGGCCCATGTAGGCCAGAGCCCGCTCTGTGGCAGCCCGCTTGGCAGGATCCGTAATTGTTGTAGGATCTGGGACGGAACCAGTGATAGGAACAACGTCTTGGGGTGATGTGCCCCACGTTACAGTGGGAGGTATATCTGCCGCATTGATATTTATTTCTGCGTCGAAATTTGCGTCGTCGTCGCTCTTGAGGGTACGCCAATAAGCAACAGCAAGCTCCCATGCTTCGCCCTTTGGAGCCAAGGGACGGTTGCGGAGGTACTCAAAGGTAATATCGTCTGGTGCGATCATACCAGCGCGAGCACCGGCTTCAATGCTCATGTTGCAGACGCTCATGCGAGCTTCCATGCTGAAGTTGCGAAAGACAGAGCCAGCATATTCGATGACGTGTCCTGTCCCTCCGGCTGTTCCGATGAGCCCGATGATATGGAGGATGACATCCTTTGAGGTTACGCCTTCAGCAAGTTCACCATTCACGGTAATGCGCATATTCTTCCCCTTTCGTTGCAACAAGGTCTGAGTAGCGAGAACGTGCTCGACTTCCGATGTTCCAATGCCAAAAGCCAAGGAACCAAACGCTCCATGAGCTGCACGATGAAGGGTGAGCGACTGCTAGAAACTTATAAACGGACGTACTGGAGGTGTGTGAGTCACCGCAGACGCACGTTATCCCCGGAAGCTGCGAGAAGTTAGTAACGTATCCTGAATGTCAAAAGATGGCTTAACGCTCACCGTGAAGCCTTGTTCGGGCCCAATGACATGCACGATACCTGTAGTTTCGTGAGTGTTAGAGTGGCGGAAAAGAAGAGCTGCATACCCTGACGGCGATCCGCCAGACCGAAGTAAGTGAGTCCAAATGCTTTTACGTTTTCTTCGATGGCCAAGCACTGGGCACGCGAATCGGGCTCCGCAACAAACGTACCGACAGACTTGTAGTTTTTGCGGGTGATCGTACTTGCATTGAACGGAGGATCTGAATCATCTTCACTCGATAGTGCAAAGTCACTCACGGAATGTTATGATCGACAGTTGCCAAGGTACAATCTGGCCGACGAACCTCCCGGCCGGCTGCCCGACTGCCGTATAGTGAGCAAAACACCTCGACGTGACCAAATCGGGAACGTACAGTCCCTCGAAAGCCTGAGGGCTCGTGACTTCGTGCACAAGGTGACTGCAAACCAGTATCGCTATTACGTCCGTTTGTCATACAGGTTTGCATACCGATCGATGTAGATGAGGGCCAATCCATCGCCTATGAGATCGCTGAGGAACAGATGAGTTCAATGTCACCAAACACGCGCGGCTATCGCTCACACGACATGGTCATCCCAAACTTTATCATACAGAGTGCGAGGGCCAGTGACGGGAACCGGCATAATATCACGTCAAGCAGCAATTGCGAAGGGGGCGAGGAAGGGTGCTGTTCGAGTGGTGTTTGGGCCCGTCGTCAGGTATTTAGGTATTTAATCGATAAGCGCTTGCGGCCAATCTCGGTAATTCGGCCGACGATATTCTTCTCGGCCGAGAAGTGCTCCGAAATTTACAGTTCGTCCCATGTCATGTTTACCTATGTACCACATGAGGTAGTACTCCTGCCCACTGTCCCGCTGTTGGTTTGTCTAATCTGCTAAATTGTTCGTCTTCTATCCGTAAATCGGGAACGGCACAGGTAAACCTCTGAGTGCCGGCGCACTGAGCTGTACCCGTCCCCGCATCGCGCCGGCTCCCGTCAGCGCGGGTCTTTCTTGCTGAAAGAGACGTGGGACCATGGGTCGCATTGTCTAATCACGACCGGACTCCCGGAAAATGCCGTGCATGAACTGCATAGTTTCTCAGCCACCGCCAAGATGTTTGCGCACGCAGGGAGTGTGCAGTCCTCTAGTTGACCATATGGCCAAATCCAAGAAGTGCGCGCCGTCTGCATTACGCAGGACGTAGGCTAACCCACCGCCAGCCATACCAACCACAACCAGAACCGCAAGGCCCACCGTAATGGTATCAAACGACCACAAACCAAGCGGACGCGCTCGTTGAGAGGGGTGTGTGCTCCCGCTTCCTGCGCGTTGCTCTTCTAAGTTAAATCCTGCTCTACATAGGTTGATCCAAAGGTGTGCTGACCCTGTCCGCTCGTCACTTGGGACAACGCCTCACTCTGTTATACAGTTCCGTAAAAATGCTCTCTATGCACTTGTTGGATCTGTACGCTTAATCCCCTTTATCTTGACGTGATTCCGATCTTATACTTGTCAGCGAAAGGCACGCGCCGAACAAAGAGAAGATTCATCATGATCTCAGTGATCAGCTTTATGACGACCAGGCATCATGCACATCATGGGCATGTGACCGCACTGCACATGTATCGTCTATCGTAACCATGTGCTACAACTCGAGTCATAAATGGCGTTGCACTCCGTTGTCCGCTTTGTCGTGGTTAGAATACTGGCGAAAGTGAACGATCCCCTTGTTTTTCCTTTCGATTCGCTTGCAGGTTCCTTGCACTGCGCTCAAGAGCTGCTTGTAATCTTGCAGCCTAGATGGAATGAACAATGAGAATGCGAATGATCTTTGTTGAAACGCACCGCCGCATCTTCCGGTCGAAGTGCACCCTTTGCCATGTTGTGCTTGCCATATTTGAGTTTCTTGGCTCGCGTTGTTTGCGTTTTCTTCCCTGCTGCACCTTCTTCAAGAAGAGCCTCGCACTCTGCCTGGGTGGCAACATAACCTTGTAGTAGCGAAAAGAACTTGTGCCGGAGAACGATCTTGATCTTCTCGAGCGCGTGCGCGCTGTACCACCCGTCTCGTTCCTGGAATCGGTAAACGGGAGTACGACAGGAGATATCGTGCCACCCACATCACATGTTTCGCGCAAATCCTCCTCGCTTTCAATCATTTCTTTTAACATAGAGTCATGTATATCACAGAGTTGGAAAGCAGCTGTTTCCTTGGTGAGTATGACGCCGTCGAATATGTGCGACCTTCTAAAATGTCGTCGTGAGTCAGCTAGGAAGACAGGAAATGCCGATTACCGTCGTTCAACATCCATCGCGTCCTCTTGTTCAGCAGACCTAGCAATGTATGCGGCTGTCGACCGAGCTTCTTGTCTCCGGGAAACGATAGAAACTCTTGACATTGGATGGTTAGCATTCCGGAAATAAACACGTTGATAACTATCGGATTTGTTGGGCATTCAAAGATGCTGTTCCTGATCCCAGGATCAATGCTTACAACCGGGCCTCTGGATGCTTTCTTGGGTCATATCTGAGGCGGATAAGAGTATCCCGCCAGGGCCCATCCTGAAACGTATAGCAAACGAGAGGAAGTAAAACCTTGGAACTGTAAAATGTGAGATGACGCAACAAAGGGGGTGAAAATACCTCACTTGTGTATCTCTCTCACTTCCGCAGGACTAAACTGGTTATACAAGGCGGCGCGCGTCCAGATAGGACGCTTTTGCACCATCTGACAGACGTTGGCCATGACCCCGGGAGGCATAGGACGGATTTACACAACCTGTGTAACACGTTCTAAGAGCTCTGGTTTGACCTGGTTTTCTGCCTGCTGTACAGCAGAGTTTGGGGCTTCCGGGATCTATGGGATTTAAGATGAAGATGGGAGAACCTAACAAAGTCACCAACATTAAGATCCCCAAAGGCGATCGTTGCGGGGCCATATCCCTTCCAACGACCCTTATTGATGAGTCGCTTACGTTCCTCGCCTGTATCTTCGTTAATGACAGTAGCGGCCATCGACGCGGGGTTCGGCTTGAAGCTGCTCATCATCGAGCCCGCCCTACGGAAAGAGAATCAAGAGAGCTTACTTGTAGTTATGAGGAATACCCTGACGACTGAATATTGGCGGAGGAAAGAGCCTCAGATTACTTTCCGAAGCTGAATGACTGTCCTTCGTGAGGCCGGGAGCAACGTTAGCACCTGTTCCCGCCAGAGAGGGGACAACATAGTCTTCTTTCTCTTCAGGAATGGTGTACTGGATAATGGCATCGACTGGTAGCCAGCCATTCGACGTCAACACGACGGATACAGTCGCCTTGTCGCTTACCATCCATTCCGCTCATTGCTAGCCTCAATTGTGCGACGGGGTCTGACATCTCTGGCTGAAACTGGTAATCTGCCATGGCTTCCCTGGCTATGAATGTCCACCATGATAAGTGAGATAGCCAGACTCACTGCGAAATCGTGCAGTCTTCAGAATGACGCCTAACGGTTCTGCGACATAGTCCCCAACGATACCATCATTGTTCATGTGCCGGCGCTTTCTTTTCGTCACCTTGATCAAGATATTGCTTGTCCCGACAATATCTCCAGGAATTGGATGTGCATAAGGGTTTCCATGGCGGAGGTTCAGCTCCAATAAAGTTTCGTTCCTCGCTGCGGTGCGCTTAAACGCACCTTCGAGCTTGGACACACCTCCCAGGTTGCGAATTGCCAAGGGAACGGAGGTGTGTTGCACATAACCAGGATACTCGACCGAATGGAAGTGAATGGCGGGTAGAGGGTGCTCAGGCGCCTCGGTGGGCGATGACGCTGCTTGATCGGCGGGCATAACGCAAGACTGTCTATGTATTCGTGTAGCCAAGGTCACTAGTCACATGTACATTCGAGGCCTTCAGCTCCCAATAGACAACCTCGACTGCATCAACTTCCACCCACCCTCTTTTGCAGATTCTTCCACGCACTCAAAAGCTCCTGCAAATAAATGTAATGTACGTGATCGCTCACCCGTCCTTTCAACTTACTTGGTCTGCCAAGTCAATGCCGGACTTTTCGAGCTCTTCCTTTAGTTTCTTACCTGCCCTACGGAAGTCTGGGTTGGACAGGAGCTGAAACAGCTGCATCTTCGTTGGACCCGTGGTTGGGTCAACATCTGTACGGTTGCTCGCGGTTAGCACAGGAAGAGGACACTGGACGTATGTCAGTACCTTTGTCATGCATGAGTTGTTGAATCTCGTCCAGGGCTTTCACAACTTCAGGGTTACTCAACAATTTTCGAATGGCGGGAAGGGTGGCCGTCTCTTCGAAGCTGCCGAGGTTGCCGAGCTCTGAGGGCCGTTTTATTCTTGCATGTGCCCGAGGTGTGAATGAAAACGAGCGTTGACGCCGACATGATACCGGCCGTGCTGACTGCCGTGCGAGCAGTGCAATATGTCGAATCGCGTTCATGGAGAGGGCTGAGTGCAAGTGCACGACGACAGGTCGCGGACGCGTTGGGTATGTACATAAGCAGGCGCGTGATCCCGCCGCAGAACTCAACCATGGATGACGACTATTTCTCAGTAGATGCGATCCTTGCCGAAAATCAGGTATGCGCGCTGTCGACCAGTTGATTGCTGCTACCCACGGCCTCGTAGAAGATACAATGTACGTTCAAGATAGATGTGCCCCATATGGGGCATCTTGGTGGAGGTTCGGAAAAAGATGTGTGTCATCATCAGCCATCCGGTGTCGTCCCACTCAACGGGGGCTTCATTAGATCAAGGCTCTGACAAAGGTTCCACTCCCGATGTGGTTGGCGTATATATTTCTCTACTCGTGGGGGCTCGTCTATATCGTCTGGTCATTCATTCACATTGTGATCTAACAGCGACTGGGCTGATGTGACCATGCCAATAGCCTTTGGCACTAGAGTAAGGAATGCGCTTAGGGCGGAGCCTCGGAGTGTTAAGCTCTCCTCGCTCGTTGGAGCGGGCGGGTTGTGGTATGGCTTTGGCAAGATGATCATGGACATGTGAACGAAGCATAGTAGAGATCCGGGAACCATCCTGACTTTGATTGATAGATTATCGGAGGAACAGCGCCTAGAATTGGAGGCGGTCTTGACGCAGGTGCGTAAATGCACTATGGGGGATGTCTCTGGACTCGGACAGTGACCCGAGCAGACATTCCGTGGGCGCCTTACCGAGGTGGTCGACCAGGCACAGCACTTTGCAGCCCTGGGTCCTGCAGGTGGAACCAGCAGTGATACAACGCAATCATTCAGGGAAGGCTTGGATGTGACGGAGAGAGAATGTGAAGGAAGACTTTTCAATTCGTACCGCGCAGCGTTGACAAGTTTGCAGTATTTCTATTGGCACAAGAAAGCGCCAGACAAACAAAGCGTTGGTATGAAAGCAGTGACAAGATACACCGGTGAATGACCTGTGCTTCATAAAATGTACTACACTGTGATTCGCGGCTTTCATTTATCTTTGTTCTGCGAGACCTCCTCTTGGAGGGACAGGACTCTGAGCTCTCTCACGAACCTGTGAAAATGTGGGACTAGCGCCATGAAGCGTGGTCGCAGACGCACCATTTGATGCTTGCCCAAAGAGCAACCTCGATTGCCATCAGGAAGAAGAAGTGGACACTACCATTTGTGAGGTAGGCTGACCAGACGAAGACTAAAAAAAGGACAGCAAAAGCACAGTCAACTGCCAGCAGGAACGATGGGTGCAAAGAGGAACCCGGCTTGAGAACAAAGGAGAAGAAGCCTATGTCGGATGACATGTATGACTAGGGGACTCGAAGCATGCAATTTAGACGGACTAAATAGATACAAATACTAATCAACAACAGGCCCAGTGCGACGCAGCGCAAACACGGGATCTGATTCGGACTGTCTTTGCGCTGGAGTGCGGGGCTTAGCTAGGTGTGTATAGAACGGACCCGCACTGACCTTGAAATGTGACCGAAAGCTCAAAATACTTTTCCGCGAAAAAGAGTACAGACTCTGGTCTAGAGTCGTCCTCAGAGCCATCATGCTCGTCAAAAGTGTCCCTCGGCGGCGTTCGAAGCACGGGAAGCTTGAAGTGATCCAGCTGAGTGTCGAAAACCACGAGACTCGCGGGCGACGAGCTGTGTCTGTGGGTCAAGTCCCTGGGAAGGAGGAAGAAAACATACAGCGAGGATTGTGACGACAGGAACTCGATGGTTGAGAGTGCATGAGTAATCAGCAGGAGATAGGAGGATACCGTGTGTCTTGTTGGTACCTGCATGGTGAGGGTCACTGGCATGGCAAACGCGTCGACTTACTCCTCCTGCCCCGGCAAGAAGTACGCGGAGGGTTCGTGCAGCACAAGCAAGGAGGGGGCACGATCAAGTGTCACCTTTGGAGCGACCGGGGCAGCCGGGGAGGAAAGGTCGTGGGTGCGGAGCATGGCAAGGACTGCAGCGAGATGCGGGGGGCTAGGGGGGTAGCTGCAAAGGGATCACATTGGTGCACACGCGGAACGAAGTCGAGGGGCGAACAAGACGGTGACCCTGGTGCTTGCGCCTGCCACTGTGCCTGTTCCGGAGTGTGCACTGAGCCATGGGTCGTTGTGGTCCTGGAGGGCCTGCAAGAGGGAGTGGCGGGATGGGGAGAAGAGCACGGCGTGATGCGGTGGTGGGACGGAGAGGCAGAGGTGGATGGGTGCGGAGGGGGGATAAGGGCCGTGCACGACGAGGGACCTGAACTCGGGCAGGGGCGGCGCTGGCTCGGGCAGGAGACGCATGTCGTCACGTGTGCTCGCCATCCTGTGTCCTGATAAGCCCACCGGGCTCATCTGGCCAGCCATGTCCCTCCTCTCCTCACTTCCGCATGCCGCTACCCTCCTCCTCCAGTCCGCCCAGGTAGCCGCACAGCTCACCCCGGTCCCTTGGCTCGCCCCGGCCATCGGCCTGGTCAATACCCTCGTATCCATGATCGGGCAGGCCCACGCAAACAAGTAGGCCCCTTGCCATTCCCTCTTCGCGCGATCTTTCACCTCCGTCCAGGAATGCCTTGCTCCAACTCCAAGATCGTTGCATCAGCTTCCTGGTTGTCGTTCGGCAAAAGGGTGAAGGTGTGACCCCTCCCGAACAGCAGAGACTGGTCGCCGGTGTCCAAAGGTCTCTTTGCCATATGGCTCGCACATCCATCGGCCCTGACGTCAGGTTTCCAGTACGCTCCAAAACATCATCAACCGTATGGACAAGTGGTGCTCCAAAGGCGCATTTGAGCTTTTCATCAAGCAGGCCGATCTGGCCGCTGCTATCCAAGACTGTCATATGGAAATCAACGATAGTTTGGCGAAACTTCAGGTACGTCCAAACCATCATACCTTCCTCTGGCTGATCTCCCGCCCTAGCTCACCGCAGCACTAGACACCGTGGCCTGGCAGTCAGACTTCGCGGCGAATAGCGAACGTGACCAAGCCGAGATTCTGTGCTATCTCTCTGACATCAAAAATACCCAATCTATCATTGCGATGACCCAGCAGCAACAAAGCACTGACATAAAGGCTATCATGGCGCTGATGCAGCAGGTGCGTGAGTGCTATATCAACTCTAAGTGCGCCCCAACCTTTTAATCTGCACACAGAACCTCTCTGTCGCTTCTGATCGTGATACCCAGGGGTTGGGGACGAATTTGTACCGCATACAAAAGTCTACCGGAAAACTCCTTGCAAATATGCATCTACAACGTGGAGAAGTACGCAGACTGGGCCAGTATCCCGTCAGTGGGACAGGTTCCATGGATATCTGGGAAGGACTATACCTAAATGAAGAGAAAGTTGCCATCAAGATCTTGCGCGCCGTCCATTCTACTCCAAAAAGCCTACAGGTAAACACTGGAGCATATGCAACCGGCAATACACTTATATAATCTTCTGGTTAGCGGTTCAAACGCGAAGTCGACATCTGGAATAGAGTATGGGAAACCGATCAAGGGCAACACATTTTGCCGCTCTATGGGTTCTGCCAGAGTGACGGTCCATTCCCGTGCGTCGTTTCTGTCCTGGATTCGAACTTTGTCCGAAATCTGCGACAGTTATGTAGTCAGTCCGTGGCACCCAAATGGAACTGCTGACAAGTATGTCGCCCGTTTCCCGGACGTCGACCATCTTGCACTGGTTTGTCCTGACAATCAAGCTCCCATCGATCTGGTTCATTAGACGATTTCACAGATTCGGGGCATCTGTGCAGGTGTTCGCGTCCTGCACACAATGGTCCCGGCCATCGTGCACGGAGACTTGAAAGGGGTACATGCTGACAAGCTCCTGCTCTCACTCACACCTGACTGGCACTTTAAAAGGCTAATATCATGATTGACATTGCCGGAAACCCACTCCTCGCAGATTTTGGTTTCTCAAGAGTGAGCGCTTGAGCCCTAGCGCTTTCTTTCTCTAACTCATGTCTTAACACATCATCCATGTCAGGTTGTCGAAGACATAACTGGTGTGCCATTTACCCAGTCTGCTGGGTGAGTATGGTCTTGTGATGTTTCTATTTGTTGATCGTGGCGGGATGTAGAGTTTCGAACTCTCAAAGGTGGTTGGCGCCTGAGTTGTGCTTTGACAAGGGCAGACTCACTATGGCTGCTGATGTTTACGCGCTTGGGATGACAATGCTAGAGGTATCGTCGGTCTCCCGATGTTATATCCGGTCCGGCTTCTAGTGACATCTAATAGTTGATGACACATGCGATGCCTTGGGCAACCATCAGACACACCACGCAGGTCATCATCAAGGTGGCTTCAGGCGGAAAGCCCCCTAGACCCCGCGACGACGCTGCCATTGCGAGAGGGCTGGATGATCATCT
Organism: Boletellus deceptivus; assembly: GCA_038090195.1. NCBI lineage: Eukaryota > Fungi > Basidiomycota > Agaricomycetes > Boletales > Boletaceae > Boletellus > Boletellus deceptivus. Next base: position 63,558 of record JBBPMG010000038.1, read on the forward strand.
TTGGGAAGTCATGCACAAATGTTGGGATGAGGCGGAGATCAGACCAACTGTAACGCAGGTTCTGCAGGTACTATGAGGTGTTGCATTATATAATCTATACCGACCCGTCTTTCCTCCTCGCGCACTCGCGAGCTCGAAAATGCATTCGTTCGCGTCGTATGTCTTGCGAAGTTACTACAGGGCGACAGGCTGGAACGAAGATAATCTCTATGCCAATCTAACACGGTCTTCCAGTGGTATGTTTTCCGGCATGACCCTCTCTCCATCCTGAAGCCTCTGGGGACAGCCATACTGGATTTCAACATCCCGCGTGGGTTACACCTTTCGATATCTAAATCGCCAAATCCACTCTTCAGCACGTCGTACTCTATGAATGCGATGCCGTCCCTCAATGGATCAGTGGGATACATATTTACCTCTTGCGACCTGGACATCAAGAACTCCGGGGATGTTCGTTTCAAAGACATGGCCGAGCGATTCAAAGTGTATGGCCAACCTCGGCGGCCGGAGGCAAAGGAGGAATGGCTGGCTGGCCAGCGCGTTGATTCGCGGGGTGTGTAGCCACTTGGCACTTTCTGCACTTGACACCTTGAAACGTTGACTGGCAGGGACTCGCAACAGATTATCTTCTCTACGGTCGTCTCTACCTTCCTTCAGGTCGATTGGATGCACTGTATTCGACCCGACTATCCCCTACTGTACAGGGGCTCGTTGCTGCCATCTCCGACCCACGATCGAGTCTTACTGGGGAGGGGAGAGCACGTGGGGAGAACGTGAGCAATATCATGTTCAGCTTACAGCATGACATCGGGAAATGGTGTACCGAATATTCCTGGAGCGCTGAGGACGGAATGTGGGGAGTGCGTGTACTACACAATTTTGGCAGACTCGGCAGCAACTCTGTGGAACCCATCGAGGATGCCAATTCCCTTGTCAGTCCTCGGCCAAAGCGTGTGGATGAGGAAGATGCTACTGGCGGTGGACTCAAGGGCCGGGTTTCCGTTGGAGCCGAATTTTATGCCAGTGCAAAAGAGAAGAGCGCGGGAGGTTTGAAACTGGTTCTCTGTATGTGACCGGAGTATGCTCAATTTTCCTGGTAGTGTCTACTGGAATCCGGTTTACAACGCTTCCAGACACGTCTGCCCCTTCTCAGACATCGTCGCCTTCACGACGTGCTCTCCCATCTCAGCCACCCACTACAATCACAGCTCTATTCAACCCGATGATGGGTCATGTTTCCGCGGCATATGCTGCCAAAGTCTCCCGGGATCTTTCTTTGTGTTCGAGATTTGACTTCAACGTCTATAGCTATGCTAGCGAGTGGACCATGGGAGCAGAGTGGTGGATCCGCCGTTCTCTCTCGCAACCAATTTCAGACAACGATACCTTTCAAACCTTGGATGGCAACTTGAGTTATCCACAACAGGGGTCACCTCATCCGGAGCCAGTCATTCGAGGAGTTGTGAAAACCAGGATATCAACTAACAATGTTTGTTGCGCCCTTTCAACACATGACGTTGTACTGTGCCACTCAACTCTTCTGTAGACTGTCTCGTTATTATGGGAAGGACGGCTAAAACAGATGTTGATCAGTTTGGGTGTAGTTTCGGATCTATCGAGTCGTTCGAGACCAATCAAAGCCATCGGACTCGAACTGTCATATTTCAGTACAGGATAAGGCCTTTATAGTCATCTGTGTATCAATCAACGGCCGCAACCGAGGATAACTGAACACGATTTCGTTCCAGGCCCACACAGCATTAGATAGGAGGGACATCCTTCAATGGATACCCCACTACCACCGCCAATGACTATTGATATCCACACATTCTTTCCCGGGCTTTTGGGCCTCTGGTGTGGACTTCAGAGCATGAAGGCAATCAGTTTATTATTTCGGCAGCTCTTCCGAGGATTCTCTATGACATTTAACGTTGTCCTTGAGCTTTATCTGTACGACTCCTTTTAGGTCTAGGTTCTACCAGAATCTTCGTGCGACAGACAAGTCTAGACGCCTCTGCGGAACGTCTAGTCCCGGCTACATGTTGGAAACATACACCATGCAACGTCCCACTTGTATAGGTCCTGCTGGATCCGCTGGGCGAACGAACGATTAGTGGCCAATGAACTTGCCCCTACCCTCTCAAGTGATATGATCAGTGATCAGTTCTCTCTCCGAATCAAGCCCAGAGCACAGTCAAGAGGACCGCACCGAGATCAGTCTAGTTGAAGCCCCAGACTTGCGAGGTCGTCATGAAGCCCAAACTCACCCGCATATCATGTATGGAGCACAAGGGTAGGGGGGTGGTTCGGCGTTCGGCGCTCTGCCCTTCGGTGACTTCTGGTTTTTTCATATCTACTCAGGAAGCTGAAAGCCGCAAGAGAGATTCGGTTTCCCGCTGCTTCATCCGACTATCCGGAGTCGGGAGTCGTAAGCGGTGCCATGTAAGGTCCGCTCGATGGCGGAACTGCACGTTCTTGCTGCTACTTTCGTGATCGACTGGGAACCTCGGCAGTGGAGACACTCGGAACACGTTGAGCGTACGTAGATTGGAGCCAAGAGCTGGTGCGAGTCAATACCGATGTAAAAAAATCTCGATTTACCGACTTGCGCTCGCGTTCTATTTATCATACTCGAGCTAACCTCTGGACTGTCCAAAGGCCACGGTGACGACGAATAAGATTTCAGCAGTCTATGGTACATACACCCTAACTCATCGAAAAACAGAATACTACAAGTGCCAAGTATGACGGAGAAGGGGCGACGTAGGTATATATGCATGGGACTAGATGCGACGAGATCAAATTTACTTATCCAACTGAAGAGCACGAGCGTAAAAGCAAAAATCCAAACGATCTATAGGAAATCAAGACCAGGTTGCGAGTCGTAGGCAATATCTCATGAAATGGTGGAATCTCTTGTGACAGGAATTGTTCGCGAGCGCGGATTAGATTCAAGCCCACCGATTGTCCGGGCAAGCCTAGAGATCGCTTCGCCAGTTATAACAGGGCGAGAAGTCTGAGGTAATCGGGAGCCTACGCCTCCAACAGGTGTGGAATAGTTACGAGAATGAGCAGAGGCATGTTTCCCAAGAGGAGAGGAGGCGCCCGAGCGACCACGTCGGTGAGGTGTGGACGTGTGTGATTGAGCTGTTCCCGCGTGACCTTCCGTTTGCGAGCGTGAATGGGCACGGGAACCGGGTGGGGGGTGAGTGGACAGAAGGCTGGGGGCTGAATGAGACTCTGGCAAGCCAGATGCTGGTGCATGGATCGAAGCAGCAAGGCCTCGTTCACTAGAGGTTGCATTCGACATACTCTCTGATGCTGGGCATTCATCTGCAGACGGTGCGTGAATCGATTCGGACAACCCTTCATTCAGTGCCTCTTCCTCCGCGAACACATGAGGTCTAGGTGGGAGGTTGGATAATTTACTGATTGATCTGCTCCTGGCGCGCAGGCTCTCCACAGCCGCCGTAGGTTTTCGTGGAAGGGAGGGGTGTGATAGAGGCTCCCCACCAGTAGCAGTGGACGAGGACAATTCCTCCACCGTCACGGGCACTGTAGTGCATTGCTCCGAGGCCTTTTCGGTGGCAGGCGGGACGGTTGTTGTTCCCGTTGTGGGGCTAGGCAAAAATGAAGGTTCAATGAACGACTCTTGTCCTTTTCCAGGTTCAGCATCATAGCTTTCTCTTTCTTGCCCTTCTTCTCGGAGAACATCTGAATTTGGCTCTGGTAGGGGTTTCAGGGTGTCTGCCAAGATCGGGGAGATCTCCTTGCTCTGATTTTCGTGGCGAGTTGCATTGGTGTGTGTTGTCGTAACACCCCAGTCGTCAAGATCGGGTAGAGAATCGTCCTCGTCACCGGCCCAATCGATGTGGCTACCAGGAGTCGTCGGGCGATTCTCAGCCATCGCGACGGCTCTTACGCGTTCCACTAATACATCGATATCATGGCGAATTTCTGCCTCGTGGGCGGCTACAAGGTGCGACGGGACGTCCTTGCGCAAGATTGCTTGAGATGCGAGCGTAACACCAACCTGTGAGTTTTGTGCCTTAAGAGTATTCGGCAGAGAGAGAGGCTTTACAGGTGTAGTGGGACCTTTTCCTGGCGGAAGGCGACGTCGACGGTGGGCGGATCGGGAGGGCGTGGAAGGGGCTGTCTGAGATGTTTGAGAGGGAGAAGGGGGTGCGACCACGACGACAGGAGTAACACGAGATTGCTTGCGAGATGCTGCCTTGGGGCGACCATCACGCTCGGCGGAACGGTCAGCAGCTTTCGACGACGCCTTTGGTGCTGAGGCAACTGTAGCTGATACAGGAGGCTTTTGTGAAGCAGAGGGCACCGTCGGTGAGAGGGATGGAGCACTCTTGGGTGTGTCCGAGTGACTGACGCTCTTTGGGACCAAGTTGGTTGGAGCACCTCGGCCGGCCCTGACACCACTGCCTCGGGTGACTTTTCCCCGGTTGATTCCACGCAAAGCTGAGTCCGGATCGCCTGTTTTCAGGTTGTTCCGGTCTCTGCTACGAGGAGGGTCGTGGACAGCAGGGTTTGGGCTGCTTGGCACGGTCCGAGAAGCTGGCAAGGCCATCAACCAACGTGACAGAGGGCGGGTGATGTGCTGGCTGCTCGACGGCTTAGCAGCGCGTCCAAGCCAAGGAAGTGGGACTGACTTGACTCTGAAGCTGGGAATGGAGAGTGATTTTCTCTCCTGCCCTTTCGGTCGTGGTCAACGAAATGTGTTGGGGCTGGTGGGGCCAAACAAGGCAAAGCAAGGCCGACTCGTCGACAGTGTCGATCACCGCAAGCCCATCAGCATGTCCAAAGCGTCCCAGCCAGAACTCAAAAAGGTCGGTCCCGGTGCACTCGTAGTCTTGCACTTCGCTCTGACGCGGTTCTTGTAGTTTATGGACAAGAAGCTGTTCGTGCACCTGCAGGGCGGCCGTAAGGTCAGCGGGACGCTGCGTGGTTACGATCTGTTTCTCAATCTCGTCATCGACGATGCGCTCGAGGAGACGACACCTGCGCAAAAGCATCCCATTGGCACGGTGGTGGGTCTGGTCTGGTCTGCTGTGCAATCCTATTCACACGTCGCTCGAGGTGATTCGCGGTAACAGCGTCACATCGATGGAAATCTTGGAAGCGACTCGATAGGGAGACACGCGGATTTAGAGAGATGCTTGTCGAGGGCACCATCCAAACTGCCGCTGGTTGTCACAATCAATCACAAGTCCCGCATTCAGTCTCTGCGAGCGACTGTATTTCCAGACTACCATATCTCACTTGCTATTTTATGTTACATGGTAGTGCCAACTCCCTCATGGTATCATAGGGTTAGGGTTAGGGGGTAGCAGGGACAATAAAAAAAATGGCCTGCCCAGCCAGAGTGGCCATGGCAGGACAGGAAAATATTGAGACAGTGCATGAGCCGAAGCCCATACAAGCCGCGGTTACCCTCTGTATGGACAGGGTCGCCGTGCTATGGAAGGTCCCCACGGCCCGCACACCCAGATACCTGAAGGGGCATGCGCCATCAAGGTAAGTATGAAGCTCAACCAATTCTCGACCCCCGCTTATATGGCCCTCCCAGCCGCGCACGGACCAGAAAGACGGGTTGCCGTTTTAGGACAGCTGTCAAAGAAGGCAAACACAGATGCCCATCCCGGACCCACTCTCCCCGCTGCGTGCGAGAAGCCTCAGTGCTCCGAGCCCTGATCTCGTCAGTCATTTTGACAGGCATGTTTTTGGCAGTTCCATGAGCCAAAGTATTATTCGACGCTGTGCTGTAGCAGACTCCTTCAGCCTTCTGATGATCACCCATTCGCGCCGATCCATGTGTGTGTGCGTTTTTTCACCGTACCCTGCTACTGCAACGACAGGTTCAAGTGGACCTCGGGAGGGACGGGCTCTGCCTTGTTGAAGCCGGGTGGTCCTTCTATCACACCCATCCTTCCCCTCGACCCACTATCTGTAGACAGGGCTCACTCTTTGTCGTGCCTCGCCGCTACATTGACATCCTTGGAGACTGTCGGGAAGAGGTCCTCGACGAGCTCCCAGAAAATTCAATCCTGCCGCGAGTTCAGAAGTGCGCAGGAGGCTGTGATCTCTCGGTTTCGGTGTAAAATCGTGTACAGACCAGCATAGAACAATGCAAGTGCCGCACTGTATGTAGAGCTGCGTGCGAATTTCCGTCCAGCACCTCACAACTAGGTTGCACTACCGGTCTTCGACGTATCTTTGGATGCACGTATCATGCAGAGGTCCTGGACCCGCCTTCAAACTGCAACCAAGTCTCGACGGCAACTGCTGCACCGACACTTTCTTCACTACGCCGAAACAGCCCCCGCGTCAAGTGCTGTAGGACCCACACACGCTGCCGGGCTGGGCGTTGGTCATGACGCCGTTTGCGACCGTAAGCTTCACGCTCTTACGACCGCCCTATCCCGCGGTGACGCCGACTCCTCGACTATTTGGGCGAGGTACGTCGACTTTGCAAACACGCTGGACTATAGCAGCCTCCCCCTTGAAATTCATCGAAAAGTCCTTCGGAAATGCGTTCCCTCCCCTTCTTTCCTTCGGCCATTCACCGCCAAGCGTATGCAAGGTCCTGCGCCCCCTCGCGCCCCATACCCCTACGAGGCCAGGCTGAAGACCGTCATGCGCAACATTCGCTCCATAACAGAGCAGCCCTCTTTAGATGATTACAACTACGTTCTGCAACAGTTTGCTGCCGTTGGCCACCTATATGGTTCTCTGCATGTATACGACGAGCTCAGACACGCCATCAAGCTTATGCCAGACACCCGGACATTCTCTCTCAGTCTTCAGTCCATTGCCCATCGACTCACTCTTCCAATGTACAAATCTCGCAGAGAAAGAATCAAGTCTGATTGCATAGCCTTTTGCAGGAAGTTGCTAAACGACATGAGCTCTCTTGACATACATTTCACCCCTGTTATCTTGGACCTTGCGATGCGTATATCAAAGGAGGCTGCGGATCAGGACATCTTTTCGCAGCTCTTGAAAACAGTGTATGGAATTGACTTGGACTTTCCTGACCGTTTGCCAATACAATGGGAGCAGAGCGCGGCGGTCGTGGCCAGCATGCCTCGACTGCCTCAACTTCAGCCATTCTCTACTGCTGCGCTTAACACGACCATTGATATGATCGGGCGGTCCGGGAATATTTCCAAACTTGTTCAGGCTTTCGAGGTCCTTACCCAACCCTTGCCCCCACAAGCTAGTCGGCATTATTCCCTAGAATTTGATGACGAGGAGGATTTTGGTGCTGTCAACCCCGCCTCTACTCAACCACACCAGACTCCTCACGCGAAGCCAAATTCGACCACTTATAGTCTCCTGCTCAAACACTTGTCCCGTGCTAATCACTCAACTTTGGCGCGACACTACCTCTTCCAAGCATTCCGGCTTGACCGGTTCGTGGACAGAACCCTGCGGACGCGCATCTATCATGCTCCCTACAAAACACCAGCTCCCCAGTTTAGCGTCAACAGGTACATGCTCTTGTCTGTTTTGGGAACAGCGAAGAGGAATAAAGATATGCAGTTGATGCGCTTTGTGGGGTATATTACCCGGCAGACATATAGAAGGAAGAGGAACGATATAGCATACTACAGCGAGCTACGGGAGTTGCAGCGGCAGGGTCGCCAGCCTCTGGCCCCAGACTATGACCCATCCCACCCGGACGCGTCGGCGCTACTCAGGGAGCCATTCGTCGACCAGCCTTCATCTTTCTTCCCCAATGTTATTGATGCTACCGAAACGGTTTCCTCTACATGCCTCGAGCCATTACCTCCCGCCAAATATTTTGATGTGTCTGTCCACTTGGATATTCTTCAAAAAGATTTCGAGGACGTTGCTAATTTCTACACTCAAGAGTTCCTCCCAGCTCTCGCTCGCAAGACCCAACGCGTCAAGGAGCGGCTCGGCCGCCGAGTGTGGAACCAAAAGAACTTGTACTTGAGCACCGAAGGTGGTCGATCCGTCGTCTCGCGCAAAGATTGGTCGGAAATGGTGAACTTTCAGGCAAGTAGGGCGGTTGATGGTGGAGGTCTGTCTAGGAGAGGCACGGGACCAAGGCAGTCGGAAGCTGTGCGAGGGTCGGCCATCTCTCCTGCCGGGATAGCACGACCTCGGATAGGTTTCTGTGGGTTGATACCTTCTCTCGTACGCGGTTCTATCTCATGCATTCGTCAGTTGATCCATCATTTCACGGGAACTAAAATACAGTCCTTGTCGGGTACTGGATATACGCTGTTTTCTAGGCAGGCATCTCATATACGACGCCCAGACCGACTGCAAACGTTTCTAGCTGTCTCGCCTCGTTAGTCGCAGTATGCGTGCGTACACTGGTATCAACCGCCATTCACCCAACATCTGTCGATGAATCACACCATCTTCGCGTGTTCGGCAACCCGATCATTGACAACTTTCTCCATAGCAGTTAGCCACATGTCGACGTCTGACTGAAAAGCCCCTTTGGATGAAAGCCCGTTGGGAGCAGATACGGGTATGCTTGAGACGGTGAAACCGGCACTGATATATTGTGCTAGAGCAAGGACGGGAAGGCGCCTCAAGGCACGACCTGAAAGGTTCTGCTCCTATGATTATGCGAGGTCGGCTACCGTCATGGCGAAAAGAAGAGTATCGTACCCTACACTTGGTGGCGAGCCCAAGGAGCGCCTTCCCAACCCTATCCCCTTGAGCACGGGATGGACCGATGGTATCCTCGGAGGATCGAGTCTGCTCGTGCCATCCATACTTTTCCGTATACAGCACGTCCTCTAAAGGGGGGACCGACTACAGAATGATCAGATATTATTTCACTGTGTCGGCGCATAGCTGTAACTGACCACTTCTTGCACAATGCCCTTGAGAACAAATTCACAGAGCGAACTGCGCAAAATCTCATAAATGGCCTCGCGAGGGGGATTATCAACATATTGGATGATGTCTGCCCTGTCAATAAAAGCCGAGTCTACCGCATGTGAGAAAACTGATGGCTGACCCACAACCGGAAGGGGCATGCTGACCTATAGCTTTGGCAAGGTTGCTGGTCGACATCACGACCACATTTTTTTTGTGTTTTAGTTTGTCAAGTTGAGTGAGGAGTGCATTAACCACCTGAGCTCAATCTGGATTAGAAAGCGAGGTCCTGGGCCTGGCAATTCACTGACTCGTAAGCCGTCAGATGGTTCCGTACCCGCCATGGCTCCCGCTCTGGCAGCAGTCAAGGACTCGACTTCGTCTAGTGAGGTAGGTTGGGGTTCTCAGAATACATACGCCGTGAACGAACCATCAGAGTACAGACCGATGAGAACGACGACGAAGCAGTCTTCGTCTTCGACCATTTCCATGATGCTATTGAATAGTCGTTGGACGAGCTTCCCTGATTCCGAGAACCATCGAGAGAACAGTGAATGGGAATTGATCTCCAACAGGCGTGCTTGTGTATAGCTGTAGGCCAAAGCTTAACAAGCGTATGAGTGAAACATCGAAGCAAGAGGGACATACCGATGGGACAGTCGTATCGAAAGTTTCTGAGCTAGGGCTCGACAAAGCGAAGTCTTCCCTGTACCAGGTGGACCATGAAGGAGAACGACTCTATTCCACGAAACGAGATTGACTGAATAGCAGTCAGTGACGAGTCCCTAGGCAAAGTGACGAACAGACAGTCGACGTTCGCGTCGCTGAGGACGAGGGTAGCATATATGTAGTCGAGAAGCTTCAGCTTTATGTTATCTGCGTATATCAACCCTTCCCACAGCCCTTCCCAGGATCTGCAAGGCAATTCGCAGACACTCGCCGCAAGCACGTCCTCGCCACCGTCGCCAGTGCCATTGGCATAGTCTTGTACGGCATCGTTCTCGGATGGCTGGTAAGTGTGTATCTGAAGAGAGATCTCGTTCAAGCAGAGGGAGCTTGAGGGACAGGATGACTCCGAGACGGCAATACGCTCGACGGAGGATGCCAGAGTTGGGTCAACGTCCCAACCAGCGAGAATTGATGGGAGGGAAAGACGCTCGAACGAGGATGTGATATATTCTCGCACGAGGTCTTGTATGACATCCATCCTTCTGCGTGCCTTCGGGGCGAGACGAACCTCGACTGCAGACAATAAATGCATTAACTCGTGGTCCAGAGACATACTTCTTACCGTGTACGGTCCATATCGGTGGCTCGCTGGCTTGATGTTGGCCTGCTGCAGGAACGGGCGCGTCCATGCTGTTCACCGTCAAGACGCGTGGTTGGCCAAACAACGCGTCCACATCCAAGATAGCATCACGTGGTCTTTTGTAACCTCACCAATGACGGACACGGTACCAACTTCCTCGCCAGAGGCGGCAGCAGATTCGTCTGTGTTTGTGCCGCCGAGTCCGCTTGCTCTTCCCCGTATTGTTATCAAGTTTTGCGACCGGGTATGCCTTGTTCGCCTGAAACTTTGCATCTCTAACTGGGTGCCAGTGTCGCTGGTACGATTGGTGCCCCGCCGACAAGATCATGATCTAAAGGTCCATCGACAGGCTTCATCGAGCTACATGGACCTCGACCGAGTTGCTCCTGACGTTTCCGCCTCCGGCCCTCAACGCGATCTCGCTCGTGCCGTTAAACTCTGATGATACCGCTGGTCGATTCCGCGTCTGGTTGGAGGTTGAGGATGGCTCTCCCGTCTTGATATGGGACCGCAAGGCGAATGGTGGCTTCCCGGAGCTCAAAGTACTGGTAAGGGGGACGGTGCCAACGATGACGGCATATTCAGTCTTGAGCAGAAACAACACATCCGGGACCGCGTCCAACCTGGCAAGTCGCTAGGACACTCTGACAGAACGTCGTGAACGACGAGACATGGCTCAGCGGGATCAGTAGGCACGATCTTTAGTGTATTTCGTCCCAATACTTGCATTGTCGTCTTGTGGTCAAACAAGTATGTACGTGGTTGGTTGATATCGCCGAGCCGTGTCCGAAGTGTAGGTTGTGCAATCCCGGGTCTTTTCTTGAGCTCAGGCTCGTTCAAATCCTTGCCTTGGCCACATCCCATTCACTCTCTTTTCTCTAGACCATCATGAGCAACGACCGTCTCGACAGACTCGTACACCAATGCAAAAGCAGCGGTTTGTTCGCTCAGTTGCGAGCCCTGGGTTTTCATTCACGCCAACCTCAGACGTTGAACTCAAAATCGATGCTGTCACAAAACTTCAGGCTGAATTCGAAGCCGGCGCAGAGGTGCACGACCCTCCCAACATACCTGTTCCCTCGCTGAGTTGTCGCATCACTCGCTACTGCAGGTCGCGGATCCAGAGCCTCTCATCACCGTGCTGAAGGCATGCCTACGCATTGCGAATCAGCACCTCACGACGGCAACTCTTTCGGCCATTCCTCCCCTTCTTCCACTTATAATACATCGTGCCAATGGCACACCGGCTGCTGGCATCCACCCGCTTTCATCCTCTGCCTCCATCTCTTCGTCAAGTGGGTCTGGTTATGATGTTTCTGTTCTCCGACATGTCATGAGCGCCTTCCTGCCGACTCCCGGTGTTTTTGAAAGGCTCGGGGATGCACGCGAGAAAGCTCGTGATAAGGCACGCGAAACCCTCGTCATCATTGGTGGATTCGCGTTCCGCTGCTCCCCGCCGCTCCACAAAGCTGGTAATACCAAGGGCCCCGACCCACCTATCGTAACTTTTGAACGATTTCTAAGAGACAGCGGGCTCTCTAGTAAAGTGTGGCGAGTTCGTGAACAGGTGAGGCAGTTGCTCCTGTGGTCGGCTCGTCTGACTGATGTCGCTCTTCTAGTCGATCTTGGTGCTGGTAAATATCCGTCGAACTCATCACACATTCCCCATTCGGCCATATCTATCGCTTCTGGTGGACGCGTTGGAGGATACCGACGGCAATGTTCGTGCATGTGCCACCCCGTCGATTATCGAACTTTTCACGGGTCCCGGTGTCACTGACGCTGCGCGTGCCGACCTAAAGAAGGAGATGACGAAGAAGGGCGTCAGGAAAGCCATTGTCGACAACGTCCTGAGCAAGCTTATGAGCAGCAGCCGAAGCGCAGGAGCGAGTACCCCGTTGAGTGAGGGGTCAGAGAACGGAGATGCCGGTGCGAAGAGAGAGTACGTCCCTCCCAGTCTGATGTTGCAAAATCGACGCCCCACCGCTGGAGTATCTTCAACCGGTCCACCGGTCCCTACGCCGATAGTCCGTGCTGTGAGCCATGGCCCACATGTCAAAGAGTCGTCAAGACCAGCTAGCAGGACAGCGATGGTAGTTACACCTCCTCTACCACAACCTTCGAATGAGACTGCTAGTGCAGTTGAACCTGCCTTTGTGAGTTACGTAGGCCATGGTGTATTGTTTTCTACTGATCCGAATATAGATTGCGTCAGCGCGAGACCTGGAGAACGAGTTCGCAGCCATGGTAAAAGCATTCGAGGTATGTGCAGCAGTGGACCGGGAACAACCGTTCTGAGTATTTCTGTTGAGCAGGGGAAGGAAACTGAGCATAACTGGGCTGCGCGAGAAAGAGGCATACAACGTGTGCGAGGAATGCTTAAAGGAGACATTCATGCGCGATACCCTGACATTTTTTTCCAATGTCTCAAGGATGGATTTATCCAGGCTTCACTCAAAACCGTGAGTTTCAGCCTGAGGAGGCTGTCCCTTTCCTCACTATATTTTCCTCAGCTTGCGAGTCTGAGAACGACAGTATCTTCCAATACGTGCACCATGTATGCGGAGCTAGCTACCGCTCTTGGCACCGGCATTGACCCGTTTTGCGAAACAATATTCACAAACCTACTTCGTATGGCAGGATTTACAAAGAAGATTATAGCGCAGCAGTCACAGCAAGCTTTGTCTTCTGTTATCCACCATGCCTCCGCTCATCCTCGCACGCTCTTGCCCCTCTTATGGAGTACTTTGCAAGAGAAGACTGTGCAATCTCGAACATATGTGGTTGGTCACATCAAATCGTATATAGAAGTACACGGTCATCGGTCAAAATCACACATTGAATCCGCTGGCGGGTTGGAACTGCTGGAGAAGTCCGTAAAGAAAGCACTTGGAGACCCTAACCCTGCTGTTCGGGAGAATGCACGTGGAATGTTCTGGGTTTTTGACGGTGTATGGCATGACAGGGCGACCACGATTATCGAGGCACTGGATCCAACCGCACGAAGGCAATTGGAAAAAATGTGCCCTGATTCAACTGCTATTGTTGACCTTCCGCCCACCACTCCAAGCTTGAAAAAAAGCAGTGTTGCGGCTGCAATTGCAGCCAGTCGTGCAAAGGCGAAAGCGATTGCGAACGCACCCCCCACTCTCAGACATCAGGCTACGTCGACGTCGCGTACTACAGGAGCAGCCTCACCACCTTGGAAGAGTACCAGCTCCCCAAGCAGTCCGTCTGGAAAATCTGCCAGTGAAAGAGGTTCTCCGACCCCTGCATCACGGACCTCGCTACCCCCTCGTTCATCTTTGTCCCCCCCAACGCCGCCTAGGTCTCGTATCCTCTCCAATAACGCCACTATGCCGCGGTCTGTCAGCACTTCAATAATCCCTGCTTCCCATACGCGCACACCCTCTGATTCGGTCACCACGGCTTCTGTAGATGGTATGAGACGCCGCACCTCTTCTCCTCTTGCTCCTCCCTTGCTGTCCCCACCTAGATCGTCAGTAACTCGAGGTTCGCCGCGGACGGCTCTCCCGACTTCAAACAGCGATCCTTCTTGTGTTCGACATGCTTCCCCCTTTTCTGTAGCCATTCCCGTCAGACAGTCCCTCGCTATACCCGACTTGGACGATCAGGATTCCTTCCTCCTCGCTACCACTATCCCAGTGCCAGACGACAGTGATTCTGACATGGATGAATCTGCAAACATCACATCCTTTTCTACACCATACAAATTGTATCCCCCCGCTCTAAGTCGTACCTCCCAACAGCCGTCGTTTTCACCGTCGTCTGGTCTTTCGACACCAAATACCGTATCAAATGCTCTTTCCGACTCTCCGGGAAAACCTTCCGATGTCATGCCCGTTGAGGATGCGCTGCGTGCGCGCGCAGAGCAAGCCCAAAGTGCCGCCGAGCGTCTCTTGGAGTTGACGGACCCCGAAGCAGAAGATAATGCACACTCGGCAATTCCCGCTTCCCTGCTACTAGGGAGCAGCAGCGCCGCAACCCCAAAGCCCCCCAAGATACGCGCTGTTCCAGCAATCAAGAAAAACCTGGTGCCACCTGTGACGCCAGATAGTCGTAATGCCGCCATCTTTCGACAAGCAGCCTTGTTCAAGAACAGTCCGATATATAACAGGAAACCCTCGGAACCTTTAATCAAACCCTTGCAAGACCAGAGCCATCAAAATGGGTGGTGGGCGAAGCGAGCTTCTAGTGAGTATGAATCAGCTACCCCTTTCTCGATATTCTAACTCCCTTCCACAGCAATCGAATATGGGACACCACTCAAGGCAGTAGAACCTACAAACCAAGTGGAGGAATTCAACAAATTTATTACAGTGCTAGAGGATGGTAGTGCCGATATTCGCGCCTTACAGAAATTGGCGCAGCTTTGCTCTCGCAATCCCCTCCCCGCCGATACCGCCTCTCCGTTGAGTCCTCGACTTGGGCTCCCTTCAAGCGCATCACCCTTTATTCCAATCACGCGCACTCTCCCGCCTGTCGTTCCGGACATGTGGACCAAAGAAAGGAGTTTTGATCGATTGCTCGATGGATTGCTAAAGTTTCTTGACCCAACCAAAGTGTGTTTGATTTACCTTCGTGCTAGGGATGGTCTGATAGCGTATACTGGTAGGATGCTGAGCAACTGGAATATGCCTTGATTGTTGTATGGGAAATTTTAGGAAATCAGGCCGCCTTCCTCGAAGGCAGAGAAGCAGAGCTTTTCTCTGCACTTTTCAGAGTACGGTATTGTAATACAATTGACGTGAGTTCTCCTCCCCACAAACCCCATTCGACCCCTGATTTAGTACCAGGTTCTGGAAGCGACAAAGACTATCCGAGATGCGCTATGCTCACGCATAGAGCCAGTGTATGGCTTGACGACGATGCATAGCAGCCTACGCGCTTTTCTCGCTGAAGCTGCCTTGGACGCGGGCGTGAAGGCAGGCTCCCAGGCATTTGGTTTGATTGCACTTGGAAAGTTCATTTTGAGGCTTCCCTCTGAGGTGCTCGAGGAAGAGTTACCTCGCCTGAAGCAGACTCTGGTCGCGGCAAGTCACGTTTTTCCACGGATTTGGTGCAGGGTAATAATCACCATCACTATGTCCAGGCTCTCAATGACACTACAACGCTCGTCATTCGCGAGGCGGCCTATTCTGCGATCATTGCTTCTCAGCTAGTGTTGCGCGACGAAGCGCATCTTTTCGCGCTTCTGGACGGGCTGGACGATAACAAAAAAAACCTGCTCACATACTACTTTGAGAAGCACGGTGCCCGCGGGCTCGACTTTTCTTCGGGTTCTACAGACGCCGTAGGGTTAACAAAGCTCGAGTCTCAGATGGTGAGGCTTGATAAAATCATGAACACGCCTCAGAAAGGAACGCAGAGTAGCGGGTAGTACTCCTGGGGGATTCCATTCGCTTTAGTCTCTTCTCTAAGATCCCCCATACTTGTAGCAGTTCGTTTTCTCGTAGATCACGCTCGTTCTGTTCTCACTGCACAGATATTCACCAATACCTTGCTACTTTTCTACTTACATTATTTCATCACTTGTTGTGGCTATCTGCGAAGAGCTACCCTCCATAGAAAATAGCCGATACCAGAGAGAAGCCCTCCAACATGTCCTGGCGTGTCAGTTTGTGTGCGCTACGCATCAATCTAAAGTGAGCACTCGATCCGCCACGTAATCCATCGTTACTGCGACATACCTTGTCTGAGAAGCTACGCCATCCGTCATAAATAAGGACACCGGGAAGAAATGCCCAGGCTGGACAGGGGATGACAAAGAAGATCAAGAACGTGTTGCGAGGAAAAGCACATGAATATAAGGCGAGGGTCGCCATGATTGCGCCTGCGGAGGACGTGAGCTCAGACGACTAGGATGGGGGACGACTCACCACTTGCACCCAATGAAGAAACATTCTCGTGTCTATAAAAGTGATTCCACCCAAGGCTTGCGAGGCTGGAGGATACGCCACCTGATAGGAACCAAGATGCAGCAGGGAGCGAGAAAGACGCGTTTGGATGAACACACCCAAGAAATATAGTCCCAAGAAATGCCTGTTACCAAGGAGTCGCATGACAGACGGGGCCATGAAATAAAAGGTCAGGCCATTAAACAATGCGTGGGTGATATCCATGTGAGAGAAGCAGGAAGTGAGGATAGTCCACCTAACGGAGGAGCCTGAGCGACGGAGACCGGAAGAGATGGGTTCACATACACACGGCCCGAGGTAACGTTGCGCATGCTGACGCAAAAGTTGTCAAGCATAAACCTCAACAGGGTACTGTCGCCGGTCGTGCGCTGCGCTCTCATTGGCAAGTTGAGCGCGGGAAGAAGGTGGACGTACATAAGTCTGCATCGCAAGCGTCCACGTGAGGAAGACACCAGCGTTGACTGCGATGATGGCATAGAAGAAGAGATCCTTGTCTAGTGAGTCGAGCCAGCGGAAACGAGGTGGAGGACGCCCAGAAGAGCCGGCAGCGCGAAAGCGGGTGACATCGCGATGGGATGCACTGGGGAGGGCAGAGCGGGTGAACTGGCGGGCGAACCTGGAGAGCAGGAGGCGAGGGCGGGGGACGGGGGAGGGGGAGCACAGGGTGGAGGCGAGGGGGGAAGGTGGGAGATGGAGGCGGAGGCGGAGGAGGATGGACATGAGGGTCGGATTCAACAACAAACAACACCGTCGATTCCATGTCGCACCACCTGTTCCTGCTGTCGCCGTCGGACACACCGATCTACAGTCTGACACACTACTCTAACAAGCCTGCACAGACGGCGAGCTACCCGCTGTCCTCGAATCTACCGAGCTGGTCGACATCTGCATTCGCGGGCACGCTGACGGCGCTGTCGGGCGCCTCGAGTGCGACGCAATCACACCATGTGCAGGGGGGTGGTGCGCGGATGGGCGGGGGACAGGACCGGCATGTGATCCAGATGATCGCAAACGCGAGCCTGGACGTGATTGAGGACTGGATGCGCAAGGAGGGTGCGATGTGCGACATGTCGCCTGATGGTTGCGCTCGGATGACTGAGGCTGTGTGGCAGGTACCAGCGGTCGGTGGACAGGTTCAACGAATGGACGGTGTCGGCGTTCATCACGCCCGGGAGTGAGTCAGGATGGCTGGTTGCGACGGCGCTGACTGTGGGCACAGACACCAAGTTTGTGCTGCTGCACGAGACCAAGAACGAGGAGGGAATCCGGGCGTTCCTGCACGAGGTGTGGGAGCTCTACGTCAAGGTCTGCCCGCCGCCGTCGTGTCGCCCGCCGGACTGATGCGGACGCAGACGCTGCTGAATCCGTTCCACACTGCGCACACCGCAATCCGGAGCAGCGTGTTCGATGGGCGGGTCCGGGCGAGTGCGCGAAAGCACCTGTAGCGATGCGAGATGCGGCTGTGGAGAGTGGCCCGGGTCCAGCCGTGTCTTTTGTTCTGGCACGCCAGCCATTCCCTGATCTCTTCCACCCACCACCACCATCCGCCTTTTTCTTCTTCTCCTTTCCCTTCTTTTCTTCTGTTCTCTCTACTACTATTTGATACCTCCCAACCCACCCCTCTAGTTGTATCAGTCCTTTAATATCTCCACCCTAAATGGCCACCACCAACCGTGCCTCTCTGCTCAGCGGTCTCCGCACTGGTGGCGTTCGCTCCTCCTCCATGAGCGCTCCCCTCTCCCCTGCACCAGCCGCATCTTTTAGTCTGCCTCGTTTCGCTTCCTCTGCTGTCAACACCCCCACCTTTTCATGCGAGGATGACTTGGATCAGCTGTCCAGCCTCCTCTCCAACAACTTGTATGTCAACTCCCATTCCGGACACGCAACTCATCCCTTCACTGCGCCCATCGACGCACACAATGCATTCGCCCCTCAGCAAGTCACGTCCAACAGGCCCTTGAACCCCAACAGTGTTCCTTTCAGCCCCGCACACCTTCATACCCCCCAGCGACAGGCAACTCCGATTGATGCACAGCTTCATGCATATCAGCAGATGCAGCTGATGCAACTCGAAATTTTGCGCCTCCAGGTCCGTCTGCATTCCTTTCACTGCTCACCCGCGTATCGACCTCCCCCCCAGAATGCCCAGGTTCAGCGCAACCAGCAGGTTCAGGCTGCCGTCCTCGCAGAGGCACTCCAACAGCAGGCTAGACGCTCTCCCATTGGATTCGTACCTACTTCTGCCAGTTCCACTAATGTCTCGTTCGACCTCCCCTCCAGTATCCCGTCTGCAAGGCGTCCCAATCAGGCCGAACTGCTTAGGGCTCAGTTGGGCGTTAGTAACTTCTCCCAGTTGGACGACAATGTTCCCATGACTGCTCCTGGTCGGTTTGGCGCTCGTCAGACCCCCAGTTCGATCACTTTCCCCTCTGTCCCAGATACTGGGGCTCAGAGTTCTTCGCCCCCCAAGCAGGCCGCCCTACTTGGTGGGGGTTTGGTCCGTGGTGGTTCCCCACCACACCAAACTTATAAAGACACGGCTTCTAGATCCGACGCTGCCACCTCTTGGAGGCGAGGAAACATCACTCATTCCGTGCTCAACGGTTTGCGTGCTACTTCTACCGCGTCTCCCAGTGTCAAAATCACGCCCCCTCCTGGAGAGCGTCTCTCGCCACCCTTGACACCCGCAAACAGACACCGGCCTCGCCCGCTCAGCTTCTCGTCCATGGCCTCATCTAATGTTCCCATCGTCGCAATTGATTCAGGTAGTGAGCATGAGGATGCAATGTCGTCTGCGAGTTCGACTTCTCAGTCGAACCCGGCTACACCGCAGTCCTTGACCTCACTTGATACTAGCCCGCTTTCCCCGCGAGAGGAGGCAGCCAAGAAATTGTACGATGGACTGGGTATGGGCCGGCCCGCTCCGTACATTGTGCAGACACATGTTATGGCCTTCCCTCAAAGGCCTGCCAATCAACCTCTCAGACAGCCTCGGGGTCCGCCGTCAGGTGCGGATGAGCTTGGGCCAAAGAACTTTGCAACAAGGATCAGGCGCAAGGCCATTGATGGATTGGGTGTTCTCATGGGCGCACGCGAGCGCCGAGAGTCGATCGAGGCGTATTAACGGAATTGTCCCCCTTCGTCGCAAGATATCTCGCAATGGTGTTCCTCGAATCAATTTCTGCCGCTCCTTTTCGGTTTATCCGGCGTCTTCGCCCAGTACTGTTGCGCTAGTGTGTTCCTGCGGGTGCCAGTTGGTGATATGGACTCCTAAACATGGTGCTAGCACCTGATACAGCTTCCTCTCCTTTGCAAATATGGCCTGTTTATTTGTTTATGTTCCTAGTTCAGCCAAAGTGTTGTTTTAAATAGTCACCAACGTCGTGCTTGCCATTACGTTGCCATCGCCCCCATGCCACGTCCAATTGCATTCACGTCTTCCGTTGCTCTCGCTATCTTATTTTGCAAGCGGGGCGTACGCGGGCTCGGAAGTTGACCTTTCAAGCCCTTGCATCAGTCCTGCGTAAATTCACTTGGGCTGTTTCGTTATCCACGATTTAATTTATTGACCTTGGTGTGTGGACTCATCCGTCATCATGTACGAATCGACAAACGCGTGTCGTCGCTATCTTTGCCAACTCCCAATTCGCAGGGAAGAGACATCCTCTGGTGGTACGCTATTTACACCGTTGACCCACTATCGCTTTGCCATGTTCCTGAGGAATCTGGTGAGGGATACAGTGCCTTTTGGCGGAGAACGAACGAACCTGCCATTCTTCCCTACTTATCCACAACTGATGGAATGTGCCCAGACTTGCTAGGATACTGCCTCCCAACCATCCACCGTACCGTCTTTCGATGGGATTTCCAGGTGCATGTATTTTCACCTTTGCGTGTAAAATAATTAGTTCGTCCCACTTCACGCGAGGCGGGTCTTACTGACATGCGGGAAGTTACGGGAGAGCTCTGTTTCAAGTCGATCCGCAAAACCGGAGAACAAGCTCCCACCTCCAGTAAGAACGACATTTCCCATGAGGACTTGACGTAAGTCAGGGTCACAAGCTCGCAACGACTCTGAAAGTAACGCAGGGACGTTTTTAGGCAAGTTTGGATTTTGAGCCTATGACCCCCGATTCAGCACGTAGTCAGGAATTTATCACATTCACAACATACCACAAGCTGTGGAGAGTGGTAGAAAAACTCTTCTCCTACTTGGAACCGTTCGGCGCCAAAGTACGTGTTGTATCCGGTTGGAAACTCGTATTGGCGCGGCGGACGAGAGGCAGCAGCTCTGAGAGCAGCCATGTCAAGCAGTGACCCAAGGGATCAATTCTTTGCGGCTTACTGCTCATTCCATCCCTGATCGAGGACCCCAGCCACACTTTGAATCCATTCGTCAACCTCGCGACTTTCATACCATGACTTCCAGCTGTCAGTGGTTCCGGCAAGCCTGTCTTCGCGTAACGTAAATTGCGCAGGAGCTGCTGGCTCTACGGGCTACGATGTGATTCAGCACCAACGAGACACGAACAAGTAGATGCATACGATTTTGGTGGCGATGAGTTGGTGGGGGTATAACTCGATCCCTCTCCGGGTTGGCGTTGGATTAGCGAGAATGTGTTTTGCATGTGCATGTACGAGTTTTGGAAGTGCAGAAGAAACAAGACCTACGCCAGTGAACACCAAGGAGACTAGGTAGAGTGACGAATCCTTACCTTTTCGGAGAACAAAGCCGTCTACGACAGGTGTGATGCTTGCCATGGAGTAGCCGACATCAACGACCAAAGCAGATCCTTTCCCTGCAGCAAATCTGACAGAGACCTGAACAGCAGTGGGTTGGAAGGCGCAATGTGCTTACGCATTCAGCACCCCTGTGTTCGCGATGTAAAAGGCGGGAACTTGGAATTCTTCAAACATAATTTCAGCCATACGTTCCCGATTAGCAGACGTGTTCCATGCAGGCTCGGTTACGAGGATCGGGTGCTCGGCTGGATTGGTACGCATGACGTCCACGAGCGCATGCGATATCAGAGCGGGGATTGGGTTGAAATCGGATACTGCGGGATGAATGAGTTTTACCCGTCATGTCTGCATTATACGCCAGGTTACTGACTGAGCCCATCTCGGAACGGGTGACCAATCTCCATACCGGCTCTCCATATCGAGGGACCGTGTTGGCCGAGATAAAGTTTTGCGTCGCTCCTCTGTTTTACACCCTCTGGGTTTCCGTCCCCGGCGGTATCACCCATCTGAACGTCGTTGTCTCCCGAGGTGGGCTTATACCCATAATAAGAAGATATGATCGCTTTTGGCGTGTCGTCTCCTGCGTAGCCTGCACGAACAGAGGACGAGCCCATGTCAACTACGATCGCAGAGACTTCGTCTGCGCGGCGTCGTGAATATGGCGCACGGTATTTAGTTTGTCTGCTAGCATACCTCCTCCGTAGTTGACCATTGTGAGCGCTGTGAACGCGAAGTCGTCAAACGGTTACCTTCCAGTAAGTTACCACTTACTCAAAGGCACAGCCGTGCGATTCTTGGAAATGTACAAAGACCCGCCCTCGGGATTTTCGAGTCAAGCTGATCAGGTCGCGTAGTCTGGACGTGATTACGTAACAAGCTAAGTTGTCGACTCTGGTCATCGACAAAAACCGTATCTTGAGCTCCCCGGAAACTGGAGGAATGACGCGAGCAGGTCAGAGGAAGCGGAAGGAACTGGGGGACGATGAAGACCGCAACAATGTATTTGCTGAAGCCGTCAGCTTGGAAATGCCGAGTGACGAAGAGGAGGAAAGAGAAGAAGAAGAATCGAACGAGCAAGTCGACGAGTTTCCAGAACTCGACGCAGGCAGCGAAAGTGGCTCGGACGACGAGAGCGACGATGTCGAGGAGGTAGATGAAGGGAGCTCACTCTCAGGCTCAGAACCAGACTCGAGCTCGGATATACACATATTCCCAAGGTCAAAGGATATCATTTCTGAGATCACTGGTCACCCCAAACGTGTATATCCAGAAATCGAGCCAGAGTACGACTCAGATTCGTCGACCGAGGATGTAAGTCTGTCGTCCCCAGTGACCCTTGAGTGATGCATTGACGTGCAGCCTGCAATTTGCACTTAGGATCCAAATCGTGTCGGGAATATTCCGTCACACTGGTATGATGACTTCCCTCACATTGGGTATGATATAAATGGGAAGCGTGTCCTTCGTCCAGCCAAGGGGGACGAATTGGACAAGTTCCTGGAGACCGTCGAAGATCCGACCTCCTGGTCTGTCGCGCTTTGCCGTCTAAAGTGCTTCTTGTTCACGTGTCGACAGGACATCCGCTTGGGATATGAATACCCAGATGAACAAGCCGCTCTCCTCGGAAGAGCTAGATATTATTCGCAGACTGCAAGCGGGTGAAAATCCTGATGTCGGCTACAATCCGTACGAGCCCACAGTGGAATGGTTCACTGGTAAAGGTAAAGAGGAAGTTATGCCTCTTTCTGCGGCACCAGAACCTAAGCGTCGCTGGCTTGCCAGTAAGTGGGAAAAGCAAAAGGTACTGGGATTGGCTCATGATGACATTGAGGGCTCACAACTGATAGATTATGAAAATTGTTCGTGCGATACGACAAGGTCGCATCGTTGGTTCAAAACCAAAGGCTGCTAGTGACAAGCCTCAGTTCTATGCTATCTGGAATGAGCCACCAACCAATCAGCCTCCTCCCCTTCCTGCTCCCAAGCCTGCTCTCCCTACCCATGCTGAATCTTATAACCCACCTGAAGAGTATCTCCCCACAGATTCAGAGCGAAAGGCATGGGAGAATGCCGATCCTGAGGACCGTGAACGCGACTACCTTCCTCAAAAATATTCGTCCCTGCGACTTGTGCCAGCTTATGGCCAGTTCATCAAGCAACGTTTTAGTCGCCAGCTTGATTTATACCTTGCACCACGAGTGCAGCGGACCCGGCTCAACATTGATCCCAGCAGCCTTATTCCCAAACTCCCAAGTCCCAGCAGTCTGCGACCTTTTCCTACTTACTGCTCTCTCAAGTTCACGCATGCAAATGCAAGGGTTCGATCTATTTGTTCGAGCCCCGATGGTGCTTGGGTTGTTAGTGGCGATGACAATGGAAACGTGAGCCTATGGGAGGTAAATGTTGGGCGCGAGGTCAGGAGGTGGTGCTTCGATGGCAAGATTGGAGCAGTGGCGTGGTGTCCGCGAATGGACACATGCTATTTTGTCGTTGGAACGTACGTTGTGATTCCAAAGTGGTCGCGATCGATCGGTGAATCTTTATTTTCCAGAGAGGATAGCCTGCATTTCATCATCCCGTCGAATCTACCTTCCGTCATACTGCATCCCACCCAATCTACCCTTTCTCCTGCGACCCTTCCTCCCACCACACAGTCCCCGGTCAAATGGTCGTCTTCGCCAGCGCGAGAGGATGGGTTGGCTCTGACGATCTCGTTACCTCCTTCATCTGGACTGACTAAACAGATTGCATGGCACCGAAAAGGCGATTACCTTGCCACCGTCTGTACGTATGATCCTCCGTATCGGACGACGTTTGTAAAGTTTTTTTTTTCCCGCTTGTTAGCAAGTAGGGAAAGCCAAGGCAGCGTCTGGATTCACCAGGTGTCTCGCAGACATTCCCAAGCTCCGTTTAAGGCAACCAAAGGTGCCGTCCAGCTAGTGCTGTTCCATCCAATTAAACCGCATTTTTTCGTTGCGGTAAGCGAAAGAGCGAAGTCGTGAGCCTCTCACCTCATTTTCCATTCTCGTAGACCCAACGCTATGTCCGACTATACAATCTTGCTGAGCAAAAGTTGATCAAGACATTGATGCCAGGCACAAAATGGATTTCTTCCATGGACATTCATCCATCGGGGGACCATGTCATCGTAGGCGGTTACGACAAGAAGCTGTGTTGGTTCGACTTGGAACTTGGCGACAAGCCGTATAAAGTATTGCGGTACGATCTCTCCTCGCGATACTATCTACAGGGTGCTAACATTTTTTTTTGGGGGGGGGGGGGGCAGCTACCATTCACGGGCCATCCGATCTTTGCACTTTCACCCAAGCTACCCTCTTTTCGCATCCTGCTCAGATGACGGAACGATCCAAATCTTTCACGCACGGGTCTACAGTGATCTCTTAACCGACCCATTGATTGTACCTCTGAAAATCCTCCGGGGTCATGATATCAGCGATGGGCTCGGAGTCTTGGAGGTCAGATGGGTAAGCAAGCAGCCCTGGCTCATGAGTGCTGGAGCGGTTGGAAACATTCTAGTCTGGTGTAGTTGAAGCTCAGCTCCTTGTCTGACTGGCTGACTATGATAGTCCATTGCTGAGCTTGAATTCCGGTTTAAGACGTGGCGTCACCTGTCGCTATGTAAACGGATGCGAGAAACACCCTGCTCCAAGGTTACAACGGTAGGTCTCCACGGGGATTAAAGATCTGGGCCGGCGGAGCTCGGACTTTACCACACGGACAATTTTTGAAGTGATATTTGCTTCCGTTGGACTGACCATATCGACAGACTAGTCTTTAACAACACCTCTAACTGGATTTCGTGGTAAGTTGTGAGACTTGCGGGTTCAATCCGTGAGTAGAAGCAGGGGATTTCTATGACACCATTGGTCCTCCAGATTTTGAGCAGATACGCTAGCTGATACGGGGAGAAACGCCCAAGGGGCTCACCCTGTACTGACAATGACGGCACGTAACTAAGCCGCTCTGTCAAGGATGGGTGCTTGTTGCAAGAGGTTTACGCCCAGTATGAGTGTTCGAATTACTACTACTTCAGACGAGATGAGCGTGCATGTTTTCTCTTTGCTGACATGCTGACGATACGCACTCGCGAAGTATTATGACGGTGAGTATGCTCTACTCTTTGATCGCGTGGGTTGACAGAATCGCGCTAGGTCTCTGCGGCCACCACCTCGTAAGGTCGTCGACTACTGAACTAGAGCAAGTCTCATCCCCTGGCGGAGGTGGGCATCCGTCTCAAGGAGTATAGTGAACGCTCCGACAGGGCAATGCCAACCCACAATATCATCGACACCATCGCCAACCGTTACGTTCCGCTGAACGCCCCGCACGACCTCTCTGACTATTGAGAAACAGGAAAAAGATTGCTCCCACAGACAAAGGACAACGTGTGCTCGTTTGATGAACTTGGGTGGGTTGATTTTTATTTTCGACGGGATGGGGGAAATTGGCCAGGCAAGATGACCATCTTCACCGCATCCCGACGGTCCGAAAGTTGCCAACGTATGTCAACTGGACGGAACAGAGAGTGGCTACTCAGTGGAGCCGGTCATTAAGAAAGCAGCTAGAGGTCAACTCCAACGACGATTCTTCCGTCGTCCAGGCAGCGAAAGAATGACAAGCCATGTACACCCTAATCCAGCTGCTTAGCAATTCAGAGATCACGGAGGTATTGCTACGCGCAATTGCAGTACAATACTTTTCTGTTTTACATCTAACAAGAATTGACCCTCGGCTTGTTAACTCTCGTCCGACGGTAATCTGAGAGCATGGCGTGCTCCGGGGCAGAAAGGTCACGGAAGAACGAGACTTGTCATTTCCTCCGTGATGGCCTCCCGGTCTTCCGTCGTGCTACCAGGCCGCCCTGCGGAATCATGCCACGACGCCTCGGGATGGGGTCCATTCCTTTGGACTTTCTCCATTCCTCCCGTCGTGAGCGCCGGGGACCATGCGTCGAAACCGGCGTCGGTTTCCCGTCTAGTTGAACTGGCTCGTCAAGGGTCATCCCCTCTATATATTTATCATGAACAAGCGATGTGTATGGTGGAGATACGACACACCTCCATCGTCGACTGTATTCGACGTGGCATCTAGGGAGAAGAAAAAAAGCGCAGTTGTTAACGATTGCTCCCCCCCAAATGCACGCCTCTCGCAATCCATCGTCCGATCCGTCACAGACCCTCTTCTCTGCCGCAGCCAAACAGCGCCAGGTTTAGCGGGGTGAGGCAGCGCGGGTGCAAGAGCCCCAAACAAGCAAAGAACGCCTCTGAATCGTACGAACCTCGAGGCTGGTCCTCCTGTGGTATTTCCTCTGCAGTATCGGGGGATACTGGGACAGGGCGATCCACGTCCTTGATGGCTGCGAGTTTGGCGTGCAGTCTGCCCAGACGTGCGGCCTCTGCTGCAGCGTATTTGCCGGACTCGCGCTTCTTGGAGCGGAAGGCACGCTTTGACTTGGAACGGAGCGACTTGGCCATATCGCAAGACGATGGGAGTAGGCAGTGACTCGGAAGAGGACACACGGCACACAGCACGGGTCACGTGTAGATCTCGCACGATTATCGCACTTTTTTAATTGGACTACTACTGGAATCTCCGTACAAACAGTAGCGCGCTCATTCGGGAGGAGCTTCTCTGTGGAGACGCGACACGATTCAGCAGAACGCGGGCGCGGAGAGTGGATGTGACTTATGATATACAACACATTGTTACAGCTTCGTGCCTCATCAGACGGGGCAGCGATAGGTAGGAAACGACACACCGAATGAAGACTTCCCCGAGTGTGCCTGTGGAGGTGCCATCTTGGAATTCCTCCGTGTTTGCCAGCTGGATGGGATCGGTTCAGATCGCGTCGCCGAACGGCATGGACGGGGAACACACTTGGAGATTCATGTAGCCGTCCGTGCTGACGAGGAAACCCTTGTATTCCAGTCCCCACTTGAGCTTGACGAACACGGGCTTGCCGGTGAGCTCCTGCATGAACGGCTTCGGGTTCACTGGGTTGACCTGCACGACGGGGGGTGTGCAGAGCAGGCACGGACGGGCGGGCAGACGCACCTGGGACATGTTGGATGCGCTCGACGATGCGGCGCGTCCTGCGGACTTTGAAATCGCCTTGCACGCCGCCGTCGCACACATGTCGGACAGAGAGGGCCACGTAGGGTCGGGATCCACGGACGACGACCTGTCGCTCCCAAAGGCGACCGTCGCGAAGATGATCAGCGGTGCGTCGAGTCCCCGACCCCCCGTCGCCGTGCTCAGGCGCGTCCAGAGTTGCTCCCCAGCGAAGTGACGTGTGCAAAGGAGACCCGGGATCTGGTGATCGAGTGCTGTGTAGGTGAACATACATTATGGCCGCTCAGCGCTTTGCGAGGGCTCATCTCTGCCACAGAGTTCATCCATCTGATCTCGTCAGAGGCGAACGAGATATGCGAACAAGAGTCGAAGAAGACGATCGCGCCAGAGCACATCATTGGCGCGTTAAAGGTGCGTTCCGCGATCACCCCAGGAATGCGCCATTCGACAGCCTGCAGCGTCTCGGATTCGACTCGTTCACGTCCGAGGTGGAGGACGTCCTCAAAGACCACAAGCAGCAGCAACGGGTGCGTGTGGCACCTCGAGTCTGGGATGTACTCATCGCGCGCACAGGACCGGGAGAAAAAGGCAGACAAGATCAAGGACTCTGGACTGACGCCGGAGGAGCTTCAAGCGAAGCAAGAGGAGCTGTTTGCGCAGAGTCGGGCCAAGTTTGCACAACCTCCCCAGCAGCGACCACAATGATAACGTGGGTGATGGACGATGAAGGGTATGAATATTGTACACGTTCGACTACGTCATTCTTCTTGGCCACTCTGGCGCTGGCGTAATGTTTCCAGCCTCCTGCGAGGGGCATCCTCGTTCCATTCTTCCATTCCACTCTGCGAATTGACTGACAAGGATGGCAACCCTCGTTGCTCGATTGTAAACGAAGCCGATACGGACGCGTAAAATGCAGCTGCCGGACACGTTGAGATGCAGGGTCGCTGGCACCCAAAATGGATGTACCTCGATACACGTCGCCGTTCTCCAACACCAGCCCAGCAGCGAGGCCGCCCAGAAAGCTGTTTCCGGCACCTTGCCGATTCTTTCAGGGACGGGGTGGGAGTGGGAATGTGGAGACTGACCGGTGACGTCGACTACTCTGGTGGCATCCTGGGCCGTCCAAAAGGCATCCACCCACCTGCACCCTCGTTCGCGGGTCGCGACGCATGCTCCAAGAGCAGCGCTTCGAATGACGACGCAGCCCTTTCCGGAAGGGCCCACGCCAATGTCAAGAAAGCGGGATGCCGCAGATTGAACGGTGTCGCGCGTGACGGGAGAGGACAAGGAGAGGAGGTCGAACGCTTCTTGTGCATTCGGGCTGAGGATATGAGTGGGCTGTCGGGACGGGAGGAGTGGTCTGCGTGTACCTTAGCACGTCGATCGAAGCCATGGCGGCGATGAGCGAGGGTAATTCCTCGGGGACACATCTATCCTGGTCGCACGGGTGACGCATCACGAGGGGCGGAGAGGAGGGAGACGCACGGGAATGGGCTCGAAGATGATGGTGGGATCCCAGTCTACCTCGGAAATTACCTGGAGGGCGCGGGCCGGGGAGCAGATGAAGTGCAGGGTCGCGGGGCGGACGAGATGGGTGCCATGCAAATCCCGCGGGGACAGCCTGGTGCGTGGGGTGAGGTACTGGAAGCTGTGGGCACGCGGTCAGGGACTGGAGATCGAGGGAGGAGGGGTGCGACATTCTGGTGTCACCACGGTACTCGTTGAGGGCTCGGGTGGTCTCGCGATCGGAGTGCTCGCGGAAGAGCCACATGTCACGGCCGTAGGAGAGCAGTCTCTGGTGGACGTGGTGGGGGAAGTCGAAGCCCTTGTCGACGATCATGCCGACGCTCGAGGGGGGCAGCCTGGACGGGGGTCAGCACCGGGTCGGGCAGGGGGCGGGGGCGGACCAGACGCGGGCCCCGATGGCAGCATAGGTGCCGGCGCCGCCAATGTGGGACGAGGGGGCGCCGTCGGGGAGCTGGTCGATGATGAAGAGGCCGAGGGAGACGAAGAGCGGGGGGGAGGACATTTGGGTCGGAGTGCGACTTGGACTGCAACGATGCAGGTCTGGACGATCCTGTACGACAAGAGCGACTTTCCCGACAGCGTACGCCCCGCCCGATGTGCGCGCCGTCGCTGACACGGGCCCCACAGCTCTACCAGTCCGCGCTGCCCCTCGTCGACCAGCC
Source organism: Boletellus deceptivus (assembly GCA_038090195.1). Lineage (NCBI taxonomy): Eukaryota > Fungi > Basidiomycota > Agaricomycetes > Boletales > Boletaceae > Boletellus > Boletellus deceptivus. Next base: position 92,714 of record JBBPMG010000038.1, read on the forward strand.
CGCACACACCAAGATCACCCGCTTCCACCGCCGCGAGGACGCCTGTCGTCAGCCCGCGCTGCCCGCCTCCTCCGCCCGCGCTGACCCTCTTGTCACAAGGCTCCCTGATCGGCTCGCTTCTCCCTCGCGTGCTCCTCCGCAAGCGGGGCGTCCCACGCGACGCGATCGCCTTTGCCGCTACCGACACCGGCAAGCCCTACTCCGTGCGTCGTCCCCTCCCTGCCCGCTCCGCTCCTCATCCCCGCCCAAGACGACCACCGGCCTCGATCCCCCACTCGGATTCAACGTCACCCATGACGAGGGCGTCGTCGCGATGGCCTTTGCCACGGGCGATCTCGGGCCCCCCGCCTACACCATCGGCGTCGACGTCATGCAGCTCAAGGTCCCTCCCCGAACCGCCCTTTCCGAGCTCGTGGACTCGGTCTCCAGCCAGGTGCGCCCCCCCTCTCTTCGCGTCCGTGGCTCACCTTGGCGCCCAGCTCACCCCCGTCGAGCTGGCCATGCTGCGTGCGACAGATGCTCCAGAGCCAGAAGTGATCCGTCGCTTCTACTGGGTGTGGACGCTCAAGGAAGCCTACACGAAAGCCCTCGGCCTCGGTCTCGGATTCGACTTCCGCCGAATACAGTACGACGTCGTGCAGGAAAACATCACCATCGATGGTGAGCCTGCCAGGGGCTGGCAGTTCCGCAAGTTTGAGGTCGCCCACGGCGGCAACAAGTACGTCGGCGTGGCTGCACGTTTCGTGGGCGGGCGGAGCATCAGTCTCGCCGAGCTCGACGAAGGATCTCTGGTCTGCTATGACGCTACTTCTTTCGTTCTTCGGGCAATAGAAGAGTTGGCTTAGAGGCGTGTTGTGCTCTTGGGGATATCTGGTACTATTGCATCAAGGGGTGGACACGTGTATTACATGGCATCAGTATGCATGAAGATGTCCGAATGTAACAACAGGTCATCGGTGGGGTGAGTCGTACACAAGAGAGGGGAGGTCTGCCAAACACGTTTGGAATCACCGTCGGGTTTTCGCTGAGAGAGCCAGTGGATCCCAGAGAGCTCGAACGCGCATAGCTGGGCAAAGGAGCCGAGCACATGCGCCACTTGCTCATAAAACTCCTGTGCGAGCGATCAGAACCCGATCCACGCGAGGGCAAGCAAGCTTACGGGAGATGGTGGCCTGAGACTCTGGGTGGACATGACACGCAGATAGGCCAGATGGGGAAAGTGATGGTGGAGGAGCTGCAGGAACGAGAGGGGGGACGAGTCCGTGACGGCAGCCAAGACAAGGACGTGAGCGGTGGAGCGGGCGAGGAGGGGGATGTCGTCCTCTGGCA
>JBBPMG010000039.1:0-93714 GCA_038090195.1 Boletellus deceptivus
CCCCCCCCCCCCCCCCCCCTTCCCCCCCTCCCCCCGACCCTCCGCCCCACGCCCCCCCCCCCTCCCCCCCACGCTGCTTCCACACCGCCCCCTCTACCCCCCTGACCTCGCCCCAGCAGGAGGATCCGCCGCTTGATGCGCCCGCGTCCATACAACAGCTCGCCGCGCCTCCCTCGCCGCCCCCCGCCCTCCCTCGTCTTCAGCCTGCTCTTCCCTCGTGTGGTATCGAGACGATACCACCTGCCGATGTCCTCCTTGCTTCCGACCTGGCATTAGACTTCACCCTGGATGACGACGGCCTCAGCACGCTCGAAAAAATATACCTCTTCTCCCGTAGTCGATCTGCACACCACCGGTGCGCGCACTGTTGCTCTACCATTTACACAGGTTCATGTTCGTATCACAGCGTCTTCATCTCCCATGCTCTCCCCTCATTCCTCGCCAACGTGACACCCCTGGAGGCAGCAGAGTACGTCCTGCCCCTTCTTCCAAGTTTGGCCATGGATGAAGGTACTCGCACTCTTGGCTCAAGTCCGTATCTGACACCGTCCCCAGATGAGGCCGTAAAAGAGGCGCTCGCCTCCAAGCTAGCCGAGATACTGTGGTGGTTTCTAACGGTATTCCGACACGTTTACGTCCTCTCCATTACCCGGCTAACCTCGACACAGCACTGTCTCCTCGTGGAGGAACCTCCAGATCCTGGGATTGGCATCTCGCAACAACGGGATAACAGTGACGTGACCTTGATATCCGTACAGGCCTTTACTCCCATTCTCGGAACACTTCTCCTCAGCCCCAACGGCATGGTCAGCGGCCCTACTCGGTGTACCGTCGTCGATTTACTTTGCCGGATCCGAAAGGCAGACGACGCAGAAAAGCTTGGTGTCAATACGGAATCTTTGGACAGCAGTCACGGCCTCTTTGACCGAGCCCAGAGACGGTTGTTTGAAGAAGAGCTTATCCACCAGCTCGTCATCGGAATCGGGCGCCTGGACGCACCAGCCGAGGACGAGGATATCACGGAAATATGGTACGACGCGGCTGCTCGCACCCCCGCTGGTGAACTTCCAGAGAGTCGTCCCTGTACACCCAGCTTCCCGGAGAGCGAACGCGTCTCGGTGAATCCCTATTTTCCCCACCCTACTACAGGCGAATCACCCACCTCATCGCCCGATGTAATAATCGCCCACGATTTTTTGTCACCGTCGTTCAATGTCCCTTCCTTGCAACCTTCTCCCGAAGCTTTGTGCGGGGATCCCCCACTTGTGGCCGACGTAGCGCGCCGATGCGAGGCAACATGCGTAGGGAAATTGCATCCTGAGGCTCACATCACAAATGGAGTGCCCCAACCAGACCACCGGTCTGTGCGCAAGGAAGGCGGTGAAGCAGATGAAGATCTCGATCCCGGGGAGCAAGCAGCTGTGGGGCGGTTGTCTAGCATGAGCTTGATAGCTGCTGTAGCTGCAGGCGGTATGTCGTACACGAGACACTTTATTCGCCCCTCATCAAATTTGGCCTGGTGGCTAGGTTCTCTTCGGCCAGACGATCAACGCGCCTTTGTGCGAGAGGTTGAACGAGCTAGCAAGGATTCAGTGCACTGGGTCAGACGCGAAGCTTCTTTCGCACTTGGTGCCCTTGCCAAAGTGATACCTGAAGAAGTGGTGATGTCATCACTGGTGCGTCTCATTCACTTTGCAATTTCAGTCGACACATTCGAATTTCGTTTAGCTTCCGCTATTTCACACCTCGTGTAAAGATACGATATGGCATGTTCGTCATTCTTCCCTTTTCGCGTTGCCAGCAGTGCTCTCCCGCCTCACGCCTGCCTCGAGGCGTGCTGTCGCTCTTTCGACCATCATGCCCCTTTCGCGGGACGAATCTCCTGCCGTTCGTTCTGGCGTCCTCGAGGCCCTTGGCGAAGTATTGTACACTTTTCACGCAGACGAACACGGGCCACCGAACGAACTTCTCTCACTATTTCTCGGACATCAGGAAGACCATTCGGCCCCTCGTGCCGTGGTTTTTGGTCTCCCAATTCCGCTTCCCTTTGGTGAGTCCCACAGCTGGTTCTCCTTTCAGCGAGACTTTGATGGTTCAAGTAAGCACCCTCTAAATTAGATTTATTCCACGATGATCCCGTTCGCCCCCTTGCGTGTGCATTCAACTACCCCGCAGTTGCGCTTACATTGGGTCGGGCCCGATGGGGAGAGCTGCGCTCTTTGTACCTTAGCCTATCTCGAAATAGGTCAATGAAGGTTCGGAAGACTTTGGCAGCGAGCTTGGGCGAGCTGGCGATGATCATTGGTCCAGAGAATGCTCGACGCGATCTTATCGACGTCTGGTGGGATGCTATGCAATGTGGAGAGGATGGCGAGATACGGTTGAAGGCCATTGAGGCACTTCCTCTCCTTGTTAACGCGTTGGGTGAAGGAGAAGCAAGGGCGACCATCTTTTCTGGTTTGGTTAAGATATGGGAAGAAGGACGGTTACGCCATTGGAGGGCCAGGGAGGGCATCATCAAAGTCATTCCCGACCTCGTCGGTGCACAAACTTACCCAGAATTTGTTCATCAGATTCTCAAACAAGGTCTGGAAGACGACTTTGGAGCTGTCCGAGAGGTTTCGATATCTGTGGTGAGCAAACTTGATCAACCACGCAATGCGTCGCCCTCTCAACGTTGTCTAGATCACGTGTATGCAGCGAGAAAACGGTCCTTGGAAAACCGTGCTGGATCGGTTGCGATACGATGTCCTTGACCTAGCCTATGCTACTTCTTTTCGAAAACGCATGACGTACGTCAACTTGACTGATGGATTCAGCACTGCTTAGAGAGGCGTATCAGATATGTCGCCTGCCAGCAAGCATTGGTTTCGTGCTCTCAAGTGGACAGCTATTGGACAGACCAAAGCAATTGGAAAGCTCTCGAACAGCTCTCCAGTGACGACATTGTTGGTGTCCGAATTGGCGTTGCTCGTCTTGCTGGTTGCCTGTTTGGTTTGTACAGATCACGAAAACAGCGATACGCACTGACTCGCGAGATACAGATAATTTCGCACGGCGCTCCGTTGACGCTCCACCGCCGGTGTGCGCTTTGGTCGATCGACTACGCATGGATTGCTCCGCAGAAGTAAGGTCCTATGTGCCGTTACCTCTGGATCAGCCGGCATACTTGGACCATTCCGGCCCATTCGAAACATTCTCTCGCCCGCCGCCTACGACCCACCGAACTCTTCTGACCGTTGCTGGAAGAGACCGGCCTTGATGTGGAAGCAAAACCACCTGGACTGTCATGACCAGCGCTCACTGCACTTGTTGACGATGTGTGTTCATTGCGGGTAACATATATATTATTGCAAGAACATTCTGTCTGCCTGTTACACTACTTACGCCCACCTACTGATATGATTGTATTGTACCCTCGTCACTTTGCTCTGCGTACATACCTAGCCCAAGTCTGATATATTGCCTTTTAGAAATGTTCCCATCCCACACACAGCCTGGATCGGGTGCCGTTCATCATCACGTTGACCGCATTTATTGCGGGCCATCAGCTTGCTCGAGGCAGGGCAGGCGTGTTGCAAGCAGTCCACTTTGCCCGCCACCCGCCAGTGTGCGGACTCGTTTTCTTTCAGCCTCTGCGCCAAGGTTCCCCATGCAACAATGGGATACCCAAGCAACTTCCTCGTCGTGCGGTATATTGTCTTCGGTATTTCTTTCCCGTCTCGCTCGCGGCACACTCCCGCTGAACTGGGCCAGGTCTCTTCACAATATGCAATGCCATCATATGCAGCGTTGCCGTTTGGAACTTTGGCCTTATTCACTCCACAAAGCCATGTGAGCCATGGCCATTCTCGTCGCATTGCACACCCACCCTTAACCACCAATACAAGTCTACCTCATCTTCCTTGGTGCATTCTCTCTCGTTTCAATAATCACGCTGTGCGTCCCTTGCTCTAGTGGCGTCTTGGCTTGTTCAGACAACGTTAGAGTTTTCGTAGAGTTGCTATGTGTCAACCCGTTTACAACGCGCGTGTGGTTCGAGTTTGTCTGGGTGACCCTCTTCTGGATCATGGAACTTGGTTGGCTTCCCATCGCTTCTTCCGCCCACAAGCTTATGCGTCTCCATAGTTGGCGGTGCCGCCCTCATCGCAATCGAATCTGAGTTGCCGTGCTCGCGTCAGAGTATGTGACCTAACTCTGATAGCACCTAGTGCGGCCTGACATTAGGCATTAGCTGCCCTATGCACCTCGGAACGTGTGATTCTTGCATTTACTTGGATGTGTACCATCGTCTGTTAGTCGCACCACCTGTCCGGCGCCAGCGATGCTGACATGGATCGCAGTGCTTGTCTACCTTCTCGTGCTTGTGTTCGCCGTCGCGTCTCAACATCACGAAGACACCAAGATCTGGCTTTCCGATGTTCGCACCCTTCGCCCATCGGCAGCACGACCATATCCTTCACCCCAGTTACCATCAACCACTCATTTCGAAAAATGCACCAACGTGGACAGCTACACGTCTATCCCTCTACGATCTCCGCCGATGAAGGTTTCTCACCATCTCGGCACAGGATATCAGATAGAACCTCATCTTCCTGTGTTTGTGGCACCAGAACAGATGGATATCTCTCATTCATCGAATCTCCCCGAGGCCCTCCCTCTGCCCCCTCCGACGGCCGCTCCGGTCATATCACGCATGACTTCTCTTTCACAGGGTGTGATAAATGGACCTTCGCTGCTAGGCTTGTCCACCCTACCACAGGAACGGGTCTCACACAGGAGCACAAACCTCTCCTTGGCGAGGCAGAGCAACCTCTTGGCGTCGCCATCTCCGCTTGGTAACTGGCCGCGCCAAGATGTCATGAAGCAGTCTGTCAAGCGCAAGCGCAAGTCACCCCCACCAAGCGCTTTCGAGTTCCCACAGAGTTACACGGCGAGTGCGGGACCGACTGACAGAGCACTCGAGAATGTCACACAGCCTCGTCCGAGGCGGCCCTCTGGCCCTAGGTCGAGGGTACCTTCTGAGGAGAGTGGACATTGGCCCGCGCGACTAGACTTGTCCGGCATCAGCAATTTTGAAGCTGGCCGTCGGGCCGACGATACGGCCGCTGGGAGATGACTTGGCTCTGGGCGGTCCTGCCACGACGCCTTGTGTAGACGAGTTGTGCAAAGTAGCTGAATGTCGAGCAAGGGTTTGGGAGGGCCGCTGCAGACCGTGCGCGGATACCATACTAGTAGCGCTATGGCTTTCACTTTATTAGATATATTTGATGTGGCTCCACAATCAGTCGACTGTGCCCTCGCCAGTGCCCCATCACGACGCGGCTGGGCGAGATGGAGAACCCACATGCGGAGCGCCAGGCAGTACTGCTTGAACGGATCGTAAAGAATGCTGTCGGTCGTCCCTCTTCTCGTTCTGCTGCCTCTCACGGCTCCTTCCAGTCTGCATGCACAGAAATGATCCTCGAACTGAACCACTGTGTCGAGGTGGGCCCCCCCCACGCCTCAGACCGCGGTCTGATCTGGTGTTCGCCCATCCCTGGGGTGATCAGGAGATACTTCGAGCCAACGCCTCAGTCCATATTGCAGCTGACCTCGCAACAAAGTACCGAAAGAACGTGCAGTACAACTTGGAAGCAACCAAGCAAGAGCTCAGGGACTGAAAAAGAAAAAAGAAGGGACGAGGCTGGTGGTTGCCGTGCGCAGGTAGATTGGACTCAGTACGCTGAGAGAATTAGGTTGTCATTGGCTTCAGGGCTGAATCCTGATCATCATCCTAACCCTGTAGGATGTACTCCGTGGCTCGACGGACGAGTTGTGCGTGTACGTACCAAGTGCTTGCCTTGTCCAGCGAACCCGCCAGAATGCCAAGGAGCGCTCCACCATCGCATGGCCTTCCTTTTCCAGACAACGCCGTCTGCTCCAAGTTATTGTCCTTTGCCTGCCCGCCCTGTATCCAGCGGAAGCTTTTTGTTGTTTTCTTTGCACTTCCTCGCGCGCCCATCACCGCGCAAGAACAATGAACACCACTAATGTAAAGTCGATATTTGGCATCTCCGTCTTGGTCCCCTCCACCAGGGGTGGGCCGACTATAACTACTAATTACGAAAGGCCACCTCATTTCCCTTAGTCTGTCAGAGCAATCTTCTTTTTTTTCTTTAATTTTCCTGTGTCTTTATCCCCCATCATCCTCACAGATATCCGCTCCCTTTACAAACATTCCAGTCCACGGATGCCACTCGATTCTATAGACAATGCTTTTCTTGTCGTCCGAACTGTTTTCTTTGGTGAGCAAAATATCATTCAGAACGGTCCTCACAGTTGACACCCGAGGTTGAAGCACTCCTCACGTATATCCATGTTCTGATTCTCGTGTTCGCATCGTGGAACACCGTAGTCGCAAAGTCTTCCGGAATGTCGAGTGAGTAGTATCACCCCTTCGAGATGATGCGACCCCCAACGAATACTCCCACTAGCGCCGGGCGCGTCTGTGTTCCTTCTCATGAGTTCCGTCCTCACCTTTGTGTTTGTGTCCATGTGCGTGATCGCTCCGAGTGTCGCTTGCCTGTAGTCATTTTTTCCCCTTGGTTAGAGCATATCTTGCTGAGCTCGTGTGTGCAAGGGCAAGACCGGCGCACGTCAGAGTAGAGTGTGCTTGGACGGCGTTGATGAGCTTATTTCAGCTAGGTAACGTTCTCTCTCCACTTCTGGCTTTCTTCTGTTGACGGGGTCGCTGTAGCTGTAAGCATTGGTGCGACGATCAACGGACCACCGACGTACTGTCAGACGGAGTGTAAGCTGCGCTGATTTAAACGGTGGGTTACCACTCACACTATTTTTAATACCAGCCCCATGGGCGGTGTGCGCATCGTCTTCTATGCTCGTCCATATCACTTGGCTGGCTGCGTTCACCAGTACGTCCTACTCATGAGCTCGGTTCGAACGTGCTGACAGCTCTGACCAGTCCTTTCGTACTGTCTCACGATCTGTGTTGCCTCCTCCACCCACGCGACGCACTTACCAGACCTTTGGATCACTCCCGTTCCACTTGTTCCGTGGTTTCGTCCAGATACCCAGACCAAAGAATCTGCCCCTACGGGCGATGCGCATCTGCATACCCTCAAGCACGTGAAGTCCACCTCGTCTTCCTGGAGCGACGCGTCCTGTGCGCTTTCCAAGTATATTGCAGAGCGGTGGGACAAACTGTCCCATGCCGAGCGTCAATCCATTCTGTCCGGCCCTGCCTCGTTTCCAAAGGGTCGCCTGCCCTCTGATCCTAGCCGACCTACTTGGGCGAACCAGCACACGATCCGCCGTGGCGTTGATAATCCGTTTGCGCGGCCGTGGGCGAAACGCAAGGAGCCGCCCGTGCTGTCATTGGCTCCTCCGCCGAGGACGGATTGCGGACAACTCGCGTTGCCGGGGGATTCCCATTCCGTGGACGCCCAGGAACAGTCAGAGACCGCAGGGCACTGCTCATGCTCGTCCCTAACATCGCGAACGCTCACCATGTTCTCCCAGACGAGCGGCGATCTTGACCTTGCTGTTATGAGCCCTGGTTTATCTGAATGGGTGCGCGCGACCATTGCGACAGGGATGGCTTCCGCCGAAGAACCGATGCCTTCACCATAGTGTTTTTCTTGCTTGATCATACCTGGCAGGCCGGTTCCTGTCAGGGTATCTTGGATTTTGACAACCGTGTACACACTGATGCCTGTGAACTTTGTACAGTAGTACCTGAATCTGTATCTCTAGTCGCTCCTTGATGAATGCCACCGGTAGGCATGTAGAACGGATCACAGCGCTTGTTTAAATAACTCCAACGTAGATCAATTCAGAACAAAGGGAGATAAAGCACGACAGGGAGACACAAATAATATGACCGATGTATATCCGCGAGAATGTCCGAGGCCATTCATTTTCCCCCAGGCTCATAATTCAGAGCCTTCGGAACCTCCGGTTTCCAACCATACAACGCGGGCCCGAAGCTTGCGGTTCTCCTCACGGGCCTTTGTAAGCGCGGCAGAGCTGCCTTCGAGCTGCCTTTTGGTATGTTCGAGCTCCTCATAGACCTGTTCCTCGACTTCACCCGCCCCGACGGCGATTCCTTATTTCGGAGGCATTCAGCGAACGGACGGGGTGCGCAAAGGGTTACTCACCACCGACAAGCTTGACGAGACGCCACAGACGGAGAATGACGAGCAGCTCGACGAGCTCTCGTTCTTTTCCCTTGAGTATGAACTCGAGCACAAAGGTAGTGATGATGATGATGGCATCAAAGAGGTGCAAAGGAGCGTGGGTGACGCCATGGAAAGGCGAATAATATTTAATCCCAAAAGCCCACAGCGCGAGAGGTATTTCGAGGAGAAAGAACGTGGTGATGCCGAGGGACAACTGGCCGAGGGCCTCCAGCCAGACTGGCTCTTCCTCGCCCTCTGGAGCACAGCCGTCGGCAAGTAATCCGTGGCCGATCTCTGTAATGACACAGATTGCATCAATGGCAATCTTGGATGGGTAGGTGCGCTAATTCAGGGGGGTGCGAAGCGAAGACGTATGTATGACCGCACCAATATGAGGACGAGTGTATGTAAACGCCGAGACTCGAGGACACGCGCGACGTTCTCGCGCCAGGTGGACAGGACGCCACCTTCTCTGGAGCCTGAGTTGTCATAGGAGATTGGGAGCAACGGCTGCTGCTCAGCTGGGTCCTGGTCGGGCATGGTGGTCACTGGTCAAAGGCTGCACCAAGCGAGGGCGAGAACGAGGGGAGCTGTATATGTTCTAGTCACGATCACGTGGATAGCGTCTACTCGGTTCCACGCCCGTGCGGCATGCACGTCGTGGTCCATGGCGTCCACCTTTGTCGTGCGCCGTATCGCCTGCGGGCCATGCTTTGCCCTCCGGTCGTCGCTTGCATGCTCGAGGCGGCGTCTCTTCCAACAGGCGGGCACCCGCCAACGACACACACCGCATCGCCTGCTCCTGACCGCGACCGGCATCGCAGGTGTCGGTCTTGGAGTCTCGTCTCTGACACCTCCGTCCACGCTCCGGTGTGATGGCAAGTGCAACGCATCCATGTCGATCCACTCATGAATCCTGACGAGCGCCGTTGAAGCCGCCCCACCCGCCCAAGCCAGCCCCCCACTTCCCCCTCCCCCAAGGTCGTCCGTGAACGCGTACGAGCTCACGTTTGGCACCGTCTGTGGCCTCTGTGCAGGGGTGTTTGTCAAGAAGAGCGCACGCATGGTCGCCTTCTTCTTTGGCGGGCTATTTGTTGTGCTCCAGGCAGGTCATCCCCGCACACACCCTGTCACGCCTGCTGATCCATGTCTCAAGTATCTGGGGTCTGTCTCGCTCGTCAAGGTGGACTGGGCGCAGATGGCGTCCCGGTTCGAGAATTTGCTGTACACGACGGACGGGGCTGGAAACAGGAGACCCCCGACTGTGTGGTCGATATGGCGATGGACGGTGGACTTTCTGGCGGCTGATTTCCAACCAAGGGCGTCGTTCGTAGTGGGGTTCGCGCTGGGTCTCAGGGTCGGTTGAAAGGACAGGACGTGTAGTCGTAGTCCCCCCTGACTTCCGAATAGGGAAGGAGGAAAAAACAGAGGTCACGGCCGACGTTCAGTGAGCACAACGCCATGGGCAGAAGAGCGAAACACAAGCAGGGTCCGCCAGCACCGCTCCCCGACCCCGCATCACGGCCATCCCCCAAAAAACTCGGAAAACGCAAGGCGGATGCCGAGTCCGCGCTTTCCAGGTCCGCAAAGCGGGCCAAGGAGACTAAAAAGCCTGTGATCGAGCCAGACGGGTCGTCCCACACGTCGCGAGAGGCATCCCCCGAACCCGATGCATCCCCCCCAAAGCCAAGCCAACTGTGGTCGTCGTCGGATGAGGACTCTGGAAGGGAAGACGGGGGGGTGACGATGGGGAACATGGAGAAACTCTCGCGCGCATTGGATGCCGAAGCTGCTCGCGAAGCTGAACTCGATGTGGAGGAGATGCAAAATGCCGCTTTGGCAGAAGCGGACGGGGACGAGGATCCAGGTCTGGAGGACGAGGAGGAAGAGGGCACGCCGTTTCGCTTACCCACTGTCGAGGAGAGAGAAGAGGAGAAGAAAGGTGTGTCTGACGTGCAGGTCGTGCAGCGTCGAATGCGACACTGCGCCAGAGTACTCCGCAACTTCAAAAAGTTCGCAGAGCGGGATAGGTCTATCTGTCATCCTCTATCGTCATATGACATTTCCTGACGTTCTTCCAGATCACGGTCGGAATATGTCGAACAACTGCTTTCAGACATTGCGAGTTACTACGGATACAATGATTTCTTGACCGAAAAGTTGTTCCAGCTCTTTCCAGTCGCGGAGGTACCGCAGCCCCATCTTCCCTCCCGTAGTGTTGTCTCATTCGACGTAGGCCATCGAGTTCTTTGAGGCAAACGAAGTCCCCCGGCCAGTCACGATCCGGACAAACACTCTCAAGACGCGACGACGCGATCTGGCTCAAGCCCTGATTAACCGAGGGGTCAATCTTGAACCCATTGGAAAGTGGACAAACGTTGGACTCCAAGTATTCGAGAGTTCTGTACCGATCGGTAAGGTGCTTGAATGGTCGGTATGTTTGTGTTTTTGTCCGAGCCATCACCAGGTGCAACTCCCGAATACCTCGCTGGCCATTATATGCTTCAAGCGGCGTCTTCCTTCCTGCCTGTTATTGCGCTTGCCCCGCAACCGGACGAGCGAGTCCTTGACATGGCCTCTGCGCCCGGGGGCAAGACCACTCATATTGCAGCCCTTCTGCAAAACACGGGACACGTATTTGCCAACGACGCGAACAAGGCTCGCACGAAAAGCCTTGCAGCAAACATCCATCGCATGGGCTGCAAGAACGTCACGGTTTGCTCATATGACGGACGGGAATTTCCCAAAGTCATGGGGGGTTTCGACCGGGTTCTCCTGGATGCACCGTGTAGCGGCACAGGGGTCATTAGCAAAGATTCGAGTGTCAAGATAAACAAGGTAGTTAGTCTTGTTTCGCTCCAGAAGCAGCTGTTGACGACGTCCCAGTCTGAGCGCGACTTTCAACTTTTAGCCCACCTTCAAAAGCAGCTGATTCTGTGTGCTCTCGATAGCGTCTCCCCTGAGTCCAAGTCGGGTGGTTACCTCGTCTATTCGACTTGCTCCGTCACGGTGGACGAGAACGAGGCCGTGGTGGACTATGCTCTACGCAAGCGCGCAAACGTGAAGCTCGTTGACACTGGCTTGGAATTTGGACGTGAGGGATTTACAAACTATCGCGGGAAGATTTTCAGCCCGTCCGTACGATTGACACGACGGTTCTACCCCCACGTACATAACATGGACGGTTTTTTTGTCGCCAAGTTCAAGGTAGAGAAGCGCTCAAAAGTTCCAACGGGAGGCAAGGCTGCGAGCGAAACCGTCGAGCTGCCCGCCGCGGAGGGAGACGTCGCATTTGATTCTGAGGAGGATAGACCTTACATAGAAGGTTCGTGCGTGCTTTCGTCGACCCTTGCCTTTGCTCATGCCGGCGACTACTCCCCAGAGGGAAAACGAAGACAGATGAAGGCGAAGGGTCTCTGGGTTCCCCCACGCCACAAGGCAGAGTAGAGCACGGTCTAATACGTTGCCGACGAGCGTACGATGTGATTCGGGATGACGTCTTCCCGTCGCCATATGTTGATGTGAGAGTACGCTGTGGTGCAGATACGCACGACACGGGATTTAGCCGAGGCTGCCTTGGAAAGGCTGACAACTTGCCACCTGTCACCGTCAAACTGACAAGGAAAGGCATGCGCGTCCAAAGGGTCGCATGGTCGCCAATGATGGTTGTGGGGAGACTCGGATGCGCGAAGCTGGACAAGGCTCCGGGGAGACCGATTATGGTGCGCACGTTCCAAGGAACGACCCGGTGGCGGGCGGACAGTAATTACCGTGGCGTGAAATGACGGGTCTCGAGAAGGGCCAAATGAGATGCTTCCTGCGGAGAGTCGCCTTCCGGGCAGAATGCGAGGTGGACAAGTCAGACACGTCGCTTGCGGCCTGCAGCTGGACCACGGCTGCAGTACACGTTGCGAATGAAAATTTGGAGCGCATCACAGATAACCATGACTACACAGCGGATAGGCGTTCTACCCGGCATCGCACGAGTAAGAGACCGCTCGAGTCCGTGGGAGCGCCCCCGGGCACGAAGGCTCCCTGGGCGCGGACGGTTCCCATGATATACCGTCAGGAGGGCTGGCTTTGTGCATGTTTACGGCGCTGTGTTGAAACAGTCGACGTTGAGGGTGACGAGCGTGGGAACAGGACACCCCCCTTCACGATGTCACGCACGGCGTTCACAACGGCGCCATGTCACTCCGCCGACAACAACCCACCCATCCTGTTTAAATTATTTTTATTCTGAGGAAAAAAGGGACTCCTGTATGGCGTGCGAGGAGATATGATTTTGAAATATTGGAAATGTCGCGATCGGCAAGTGGATGAATTGGTCCATGACGTGATCCGGTGATTGCACCTGCGCCTTCCTGTTTTGGTCTCGTTTGGCGATCTGCCACCGCACGGACCATGCACCGGACACGGCCGCACCCTCAGCCGCGCTCGTGCAGTGGCCCCCAGGCTCTCTTCGTCCCCTCCGCATCTTGCGGACGCGCTTGCAATCCTGTAAGCGCCGTGGGAGGCCGGAAATGAGCCACGCGCGGGGGGTGGACGACTTCCGGGCAATTAGGTCAAGTGTTTTTGTTTGGCGCGTAAGCGGAGCCAAATAGGGATAAGAGAGGCGCGAATTTGTTCTCAACCGTATCTCTTCCTCTCACTTTTACTTCTCTCTAGCCAACGGCCCAGCGCTGCGTAGCACGCTCTTCTCTCTCTTGTCTTTTATAGTCTTTTCACGTCGGTCTCCGCCCTCGCATCAGTCCTGTTCGCGCTCTGACCTTGTACACAGCTCACATTCGCATTTCTTGCCATAATGTCTGCTACTGAGGCCACCGTTGCTGCCCCCACCGAGGAAGTAAAAGCTGTCGAGACCCCCGCCGCTGAGCCCATCTCCGCTGAGGCTCCTGCTCCCGAGCAGCCCGCTGCTGCTGAGGAAGCTGCTGCGGTCCCCGTATGTTTTCATTTTCTTTCTTCCCGATAGCCTCTCAACCTCCCTAGGAGGAACCCAAGGAGGAAGAGTCAAAGGCTGCTGTGCGTAATCACTATTGCCATTTCGTCTCGAGGCTGACTTTCCTTTCAGGAGCCTGCTGCTGAGGCTGAGCCTGCCGCTGATGCACCCGCAGAGTCTGCCGCGGAAGTGTCTGCTGAGCCCGCCAAGGAGGAATCCAAGACGGTAGGTCCTTTAGCAATCATGTGGCGTGTGCTGAGTGATATTTTGTAGGATTCTGCTACTGAAGCCTCCAAGAGGCCAAGGAGCCCTGGCTTCCTTCACAAACTACTTTCTCCCTTCAATGCAACGAAGAGGCAGGTTGAAAAGAGGGTCAAGGTTCCCAAGAGCCCTAAAAAGGAAAAGAAGAAGGAGGAGGTGAGTGAATGGATGTTCATTAGTGTTTGTGTCGTGACCGTATCTTAGACTGAGCCTGTCGCTGCTCCTCTCGTGGAGGAAGCGCCTGTCGAGGGTAGCCCTGAGGAACCCAAGGCAGAGGAAGCTGCCGCTCCTGAAGAGGTGCCTGCTGCGGAGCCTGTGAAGGAGACGGAGACCGCTCCCGCCGAAGAAGCTGCGCCCACTGCTACAGAGGGTCAAGACCCCGCGTCAGCTGACACACCCGCTGCGGAGGCTCCTAAAGAAGACAAGGTATCCTTTTTGCGGCGGCCGTCTGTTGACTTGTGCTCATCTGTTCCTCAGGTTGAGGATAAGAATGACAAGGACGCCAAGGCCCTGAAAGTCAGTCGCCGCCTATCCGCGCGTGTGACCGACTTCTTCAAGCTCAAGAAAGCCGAGGTCAATGCACCTGCCAAGGTTGACGAGAACCCACCCGTGATTGACGAGCCCACTCCTCTGCCCCCACTGGAGAACCCTGCTACTCACGACGGGCCTGCCCCTGCTTCTGCGGACCCCCCGGCCGAGGTTTCAGAACCTACTCCTGCTGCCCCCGTCATTGCCGCTGCTGCATAAATCGGTGTCTATCAGTGGTTTTCACGATCGACACGAACTCAACCGTATTCTTTCTCCTGGCATGTCAGTGTGGATGATTTACACCACTTGTGGCTGCATCTCTCTTCTCTTTCTTTTGTGGCCTTTTCTTCCTTTTCTACTACTCTAGTTGTTGGATGTGGTTTTGCTTTTACTTGACGACTCCCTCCTCATGACTACTGCGATCCGTGTTTTCACTGGCTAATGTCGATTCATCTGATTGATACCCTCTACTTTGCGCACGGTGGATTGAGCTTTGCATGTCACATAAGTCCTTTGTGTAATCAATTCAAGAGGGCTACTTGAAGGTGTCGGACTGAGCGAGGTGAACATGACTCGACTTGGCAAATTCGTCGCCGCGTAGGTGAGTCAGTGGCATCGCCCTGCTGCTTGGTATCAGATATCAATGACCCCAAAGTCCTCGTCTGCTGCCGCCAAGGAGCAGCTAGCGGTCGACGAGGATATCCTTCAGGCCGTGGTGCTCGCGGACAGTTTTAACAGGCGATTTGCTCCGCTCACCAGGCACAAGCCAAGGGCAAGTGGTCGCTCGACTCGTGTGCGGTTCTGCTGATCTCAGTGGCTAGTGTCTACTGCCCATCTGCAATGCACCGCTCCTAGACTGGACCTTTGAGAGCCTTGCCCTCGCAGGCGTACGGGAGATATTCGTCATATGTCGTTCACACGCCGAACTCGTCAAGGCTGCGATAAAGTGCGCCGTTCTCATCTTCTTCCGTTCCCGCTGCTGATTTGTCGTGCCCGCCCGCTTACCGAATAGACAGTCGAAATGGTCCAAGCCCAGCACTGGCTTGAAGATTGTCCCGATCGTTACCGCCAAAGAGACGTTTTCTCCTGGGGATGCCATGCGAGACATCTACACGCACGGAATCATCACCTCTGACTTTGTCCTCGTCACGGGCGACCTCGTTAGCAACATCCAGATCGATGAAGTCGTCCGCGTCCATAAAGAGCGCCGGAAATCAAACAAGGACGCTATTATGACGATGGTGGTCAAAGAAAGCGGCGCACACCATCGGACGCGGTGCGCCTCCCGTGCACCTCGTTCGCGACGCTGGCGGCTGACGTCTATTGCAGATCAAAGGGGGACTCTGCCGTCTTTGTGCTCGATCCAGAGACGTCAGAGTGCTTGCATTACGAGCCCGTCACTGGCTACCCGCCCAAGAAATATGCCAACATCCCGCGCGAGATCCTTGCCGAACACCTCGAGGTGGACATTCGGAACGATCTCATCGATTGTTCGATCGATGTCTGTTCCGTCGAGGTGTGTACGCGCGCGAGTGGTGGTTCCCGTTACTGACGCTCGACGGCGCGAGGGTAGGTTCCGTCGCTGTTCCAAGACAACTTTGACTATGGGGACATTCGCAGAGATTTCGTACACGGCGTCCTCACGTCTGACTTGCTCATGAAGAACATTTATTGTTACATTGCAAAAGATGGGTACGCTGCCCGCGTCAAGGACACCAAGAGCTACGATGCTATCAGGTCGGTCGTCACTCCGCCCCGGTCATCGGCCTCTTCTCATGCAGCGTCTAGTAAAGACATCCTATCTAGATGGACGTTTCCGCTCGTTCCGGATGACAATCATCCTGGCGGACACGCGTACGAGCATCTCCGTGGGAACAAATACGTCTCAGCGGACGGTTCCGTCATACTCTCCAGGTGGGTTTGCGTGACGCGTCGCGACGCCACTTTCTGATGCCGACGGGCGAACAGGACATGCAAAATCGGAAACCAGACGCTCATCGGATCGAAGAGCCAGATCGCGGACAATGCGCAGGTTCTTACTTCTGTTCTTGGACAACGTTGTGTCATCGGAGCGGGCTCCATCATTCGCCACTCGTACCTCTTTGACGGCGTCATCGTCGGCCCGAGCTGTGTGATCGAGAATAGCATCGTTGGAGCCGGCGTTCAGATCAAGGAGGGGAGTCGGGTCGAGCGGGGTTGTCTGATCGCTGACGGGGTCGTCATTGGGCCTGGAGCCGAGCTGCAGCCTTTCCTGAAGTTGTTCAAGAAACCCCAGGATGCCTGTGAAGAGGATGATGATGACGACGACGACGATGATGACGAGGAGCCAGACGACGATAGTGACAGCGATGACGATGATGATGAAGAGGTCGATAGTGCGACGGAAGATGATGTTTCGGATTACGAAGAAATAGAATCTGGTGAGCATTGCCTGATCTAAGTGTGTCTAACACTCATATATCGGTCTAGATCAAGATCCTGCCATACTCCAAAAACTTGGGCCGGAATCTAATGCGATTATATGGCCTGAGCCGAGAATCGGCGAGGACGAAGGCCTTGATGAGGTCGAGCATCCCGGCAACCAGCGACTCATGCGCATCGGTATGTCGTACCTTGCGTGCGGCATCAGGAGCTCACGGACATGTTATGACCAGGAGACGAAGCTTCCGATCTCGAATTGTCGGATTCGGGCTCCGTGACGTCCCTCGAATCTGGATCTGAATCCGAGTCGGACACGGAGGACGATGACCGAATCGCTGGTCTGAGTTCAGCGTCTTCCTCGACGTCGCTCCCCTTGAGCGCCCCCTCCAACCTTGTGGCACAAGCAGACTCTGCTGCACGTTCCGAGTTTCATCACGAGGTCACGCAGTCGCTGGATCGTGCGTTTGCCGAGGGTCACTCTGTCGATAACGCTGCCGTGGAGCTCAAGACGCTCAGAATGGCGAGTAACGTGCCCCTCCGCATGGTCAGGGAAGCTGTGGTGGCCGCTATTGTGAGTCGCATAAGGATAGTCGAAGGGGGGGTTGTGGCACAACGGCGAGAGATCGCGTCTGTGGTGGGCAGGTGGGGCGGTCTGATTGATAAGATTGGCGGTGTCGATGCAGTGGAGACCATCGAAGTCTTGCAGGTAATGGTGCTGATGGGAGACGAGATGGTTCCAAATTGCTCATGTCGGTCCCCGATACAGGAGTACTGTGCGTCGTCGGATCGGTTGCCGCTCTTTGGGCAGACACTCGCTGCACTGTACCAAGACGACATTGTGGAGGAAGACGACATCCGGCGCTGGCACAAGAAACCGAGTGCAAGAGGTGAGGGAGTGAGACCCCCGGGCTCGAGAGAAAACTTTAGGAAATGCTGGAACGTGGGTGCACGCATGATCGGACAGTTTGACGAGCAAGAGAGCGAGGAAGAGTCCGAGGAGGACTCCAAGGCGACGAATGTGAAGTCCGCACCACCACTACTGCCAAAAGCCATTCGACAGGAGGATGAGGGCGAGGAGTCCGAATATGAAGATGGAGATTATGAAGATGAAGACGAAGATGAGAGTGAATAGCTTTGCGTGTAAGTAACATTACATGTCATCGATTACAAGGGTCCAGGGCTACGTGCGAACAACTCTCGCCAAGGGGGATGCTGGTGCAAGCGTTGCTCGATGGTCGTGGCTGTCTCAGTATTTAAAGATGATGTAGAGTGCTGTCGAGGCATCCTCAGCCAAAGAACGCCAAAGATGGTGCACAATTTCCCACCGTGGATGATACCGGGCCTTGGGGAGGGTGTGTTAGAGCGGCTCTCGCGGACAGGTGGGATACTCACAGCCAACCGAGGATCGTGAGACCGATGTTGATGAGCTGGATGCAGCCTGATCAGCGGATAGCGAGGCATGAGATGGGCATGGCGTCATACAACGTCAACAGAACATCCTCGTTCTAGGAACACTCCCAATGGGGGCAGGATGACGGCGACGCTTTGTGGACGCGTTGAGCTGGCATCAGTGCCGAATACACCTGGTACTTACATGATCTGCAGGGGATCAGAGAAGAAGACGGCGGGGACGAGGTGGACTGACCTTGCATAGGTCGGACGCGGTGAACGGCATGGCGTGAGGGTAGGGAAGGGCAAGTCGCTGCGCCTGCGCATTTATAAGACCCTCGCCGCGTGCTCGATCCTCGCATGACGTCATGCGAGCGTATGTGTGGCGGTGCCAGGATGGAGCTCGCCGAGCACCACGACGTCGCGTACGCACCCGCGCGCAGCCCGGACGCAGCCCGGACATTCGACGCATACATCCCAGCGCGGCCGCCGGACCCACACGCGCTCGTCTGTTTCGTCCACGGCGGTGCGTGGAGAACGTGAGGCATCCCGTCCTGACCCGACCCACGGCCGCACTGAACTCGTCATCAGGGAGGACAAGGCAGATCACGTCGGCTTGGCCCGCAGTCTCGCCATCGCCACGGGATGCCCAGTCGCACTCCCCAACTATCGGCTCACTCCCAGGCAGCCCACGGCACACAACGCGCTCCTCCACCCAGCGCACGCCATGGATCTCCTTCAGTTCCTCGAGTTCGTCCTCTCGTGGCACGAGGAGAACGGAGGGCACCTTCCACAGAGACCGACCAAGCTCTTTCTCATCGGACACAGTTGCTCCGCACACATGCTCTCCACCGTCTTTCTCCGCACGCCAAGCGATGCGGATGGCGTCTGTCCATCACACCAACTCGTCCGGTCCACGGCTGCCGTCATCATGTCAGAGGGCATATACGATATCGACCTCTTGCTCTCGAGCTTTCCGCAGTACAGGACCTGGTTCATCGAGGACGCGTTCGGGAGTAGAGACACCTTTGAGAACGTGTCGGCGTTCAAAGCGGCGATCAGTCCAGGAAGCGAGCATATACGCTGGTTCATCATACACTCCAAGGGAGACACCCTGATAGACGAACGTCAGAGCGAGGGCATGTACAACTTTCTCAGCGAAAAATCCTGCCTCGTGTCCAAGTCGTTTGGCGAGCTGGCAGACGAGCACGACGACATCCTGACAAACCCCAAGTACGTTGGTATAATAGATAGGTTCATCAAGCAGGCAAACAGCGCATAGCCGTTCGTCAATTGTACTTCTTTTCCAGCATCTCAAGTCCTTCCTCCAACGCCAGGGCTGCTCGGTCGCAGTCTCCCTTGGTGTTGTACAGCGGGGCAGGTGCTAGCCGAAGAACGTCGGGCTTCCTTTCATCCCCGACAACACCTTGTGATAACATGTAGTCAAACACCTCTTGCATCATACCGGACCCCGCGGGCAAGAAGAGCAGGGACAGCTGGGCGCCCCTCGACTCCGGCGCGCAGGGAGTAATGATCGTAAACGCCGGTCGGACACCCCGAGCGCGCGTTTCATCAGGCCGATACTTGTCCGCAACCGAGTCGACCGGCACATGATATGACGACTTGACGAGAAGAGACTCCAAATAGCCAGTCAATAACACCGATCGCTTCCGCAAGGGCTCCATCATGCCGACTTCCTCGAACACCTGTAAGCTGCCAAGCAATGAAACCGTCGTCAGCACCGAAGGGTTGGATTGTTGGTATCCCTGAGCACCAGGTATGGCAGAGAATTCGGGAGGCATCGAAAACCGTGTGGTAGGGTCGTGCCCCCACCACCCTGCATACCTGCGGCGTGGTAAAAATCCAGTCCCGCAGCCTTGGGTGCGAGAGCACATACTGCGGCAATTTATCACGTTCCCACTTGTCGTGAATAAACAGCCCCCCAATGCCACCAGGCCCTGCATTGAGATATTTGTACGAGCACCAGACCGCAAAGTCAACATTCCAGTCGTGCAAGGCCATGGGAACATTCCCGATTGCGTGGGCAAGGTCCCAGCCGCAGACACACCCCTTGGGGTCAAATGTGTTAGTCTCCAAATTTACCTCGTGAAACACCAGCGGTAACGACCGAAACTCGAGTGAGATTATCGGTCTTCGGGGTAGGCATGTACACGTAACAGCGCACGTAAACTCACTTGTGCGGTCGCGGCATTAGTGACCGCCTCGATAGGAAACCACTGGCCGGTGTAATACTGCACGCCGCTGAATATGACGAGGGCGATTGACGGACCCTCTTTAGTGATGGTGTCGAGTATATCCGACTCGCGAAGAGTGAACTCGCCCTGCCGGGGAAACATTTCAACAACCGCCTCCGCCGGGTCATATCCGTGCAGGTAGGCTTGCGAGGCAAATGCGTACTGAAGGCGTGGACGGGTCCACCAAATCACTTGTATGGACAAAAAAAGCCTGCACGTACTTGATCCGAGGGAAACGCCTTGCCTTCGCAGAGAATCTTGAAGCGGTGGGGGGTAGGCTTGTAGAATGCTGACATCATGAGATGCAGATTCGCAGTCAACGTCCCCATACAAGCGACTTCTTTCTCCTGAGCACCTGAGAATGCAAACGTAAATACCTGAAAAGCTGGTGCGACTGATATTGTGAGGAGCACACTCACCAACCAGCTGAGCCAGCAATGGGGTGACCGTATCCGCAATATTCATCCACTCACGCCCATGTGGGTGTGTGAAATGGCCCTCTACGGCCCTGGTGGACGTGTTCCAAGATGGCCGAGTTGAGACCCGATGTTCTCAGCACGCAGCTCACTCACCGGGTCGCCCATACGTGGAGCTCTTCCGCAATGAGAGCCTTTGACCGCTTAGCTAGCAGGCCCAGAGAATTGCCACAGAGATATGCGCAGCGACGGTCTCCTGTCCGCGAGAGGAGGACGTGAGTGTACCTGGCAACACCAGCGAGACGGTCAATGAGAACCATTGGGATCGGACTCGCGAGCGCCGTATTCGCTGCTTGTTGGAATGAAGAACTGGTCGCCGGTGAGGACGACGGCGAGATCATTGTGGTCTGTTTGAGCCATTCGATGTCGAGTAGGACCCAGTGTGAAAACCCGGCTCCTAACCGGGCGACTGCCAGGACACGCGTGCAAGACGACCATGAGCCAAAACAACCAGGCGGTTGGTGCGCGGACGGTCGTCGTCGTCGGTGCTGGTCCGGTGGGCTGCCTCGCCGCGATAGCGCTCGCCAAGATGGGATGGAATGTCGACATGTATGAAGCAAGGCCTGGTGAGCTGTCCATCCGTGTCCCGGTCGCCCTGTACATGTGGCCTCAACCCGTCTAGATCTGCGGCTTGCCTCCTCCAAGGCTGCCGCGCAACAGCGCTCGATTAACCTCGCGATATCGTCTCGTGGAATCGCTGCTTTGCAAGCCGTGGATCCCGCTACCACCGCTCGATTCTTACAGACCGCCATCCCCATGCGTGGTCGCATGATTCACGACGTCCTTGGGAACCAGCACAGCCAAGTGTATGATAAGGATGGACAGGTGGGCATATTCCCGCGTGTTGATTGTAGTGCCTCATTCGCGTGTCTGCTGCTCACGGGCGCCTTCGAGCGTGCTCTTCCTGCAGTGTATCAACTCCATAGACCGTGCCCTTTTCAACGAAGGTCTGCTTGCGGAAGCTTCCGCCGTTCCAAATGTCCGCCTCTTCTTCAACCACAAGGTTCTCTCCCTCGATTTCGACAACAGAACAATAGCTATTCGGGATATAAATTCGGAGAGGGATATCCAGGCGACTTTCCATCTGTGCATTGGTGCGGACGGAAGTTATTCCATCGTTCGCCGCCAATTAATGAGGGTCGTAAGGTATGCCAGCCTGTTTGTCGAATGGAGCTCGCGGGATGCTGACTCGAGGCCCTTAGAATGAATTTCCAGCAGGAATATATTTCTCATGAGTATATTGAACTCAAAATGCCGGCAGGCCGTGACGAGCACGGCCAACCTGTATTCTTGCTTGATCCGAATCACCTTCACATTTGGCCCCGTCACTCCTTTATGCTCATCGCTCTCCCAAACAAGGTCAAGTCTGTCATCCCACCTTTCCCACCTGGCTCACTCCGTTTCAAGGACAAGTCTTTCACATGCACACTCTTTGCCCCCACGGCCGAGTTTGATCGCTTGATGGGTCGCGAGGCGATCTTATCATGGTTCAGGACCTACTTCTCTGATGCCCTCCTCCTGCTCGGAGAAGACAAATTACTCGCCGACTTTGCTAGGAATCCCCGAAGCCCACTATTAAGTATCAAGGTGCGCTTTGCGTGTTCAACGGTCAAGAATCTCAGAGATCCTGTTCCTATTAGGCAACGCCGTACCATTACAAGGACCGGTGTGTAATACTAGGCGACGCTGCCCATTCGATGGTCCCTTTTTATGGGCAAGGCCTCAATTGTGGCCTGGAAGATGTCAGGGTTTTGCAGGCACTGCTTCTGCGAGACGGCGCGGCACCATGCGCTCCGCCGACTGATTTAGGGGGACAAGAACCCACGGACACGAGGCTGCTCAACGCCTTGTCCAAGTACACTGAAACAAGGCACGAGGATCTCGTGGCCATCTGCGGACTGGCCATGGACAATTAGTAAGTTTCATCATCCTCCGTTACTAAGACCACCACCTATTTGTTTGCCCCTGCAGTATCGAGATGCGGCATTCTGTGACGACGCCCATATACCTGTTTAAGAAGGCACTTGATGATGTATTGTATACGCTTACTTCCCGGAAGGACGCCTCCTTGGGTTGGGACACGCGGTCGTTGGCTTCTGTCCCGTTCCCATCTCCTGTCCCCGCAGGATGGCTCCCACTCTACACCATGGTCACCTTCCGCCCAGACATCAGCTACGCGACGGCTCGGAGGAAGGCGGCGAAGCAGTCTACCATACTCTCCTCCGCCGGGCGTCTCGGTGCCGTCGTCCTTGGCGCTACAGGGTTCTACGTCACGCTGCGTGTAGTTCATTGGCTGCGCGGACGATGACATGAGATCCTGACGTGTCAGCTCTGTAGACTCGTGGTTACCTGTTACTTTGATAGAATGGCAATGACATTTTATCAACAGCCATGGAGTCGACTATCATTTTTTTCTGGTCGCAACAGGGCATTGAACGGTGATTAATTGGGGATGGTGTTACACGAGGATATCCCGCAGAGCCGACTGGCGACACATGTTCTGAAAGTAGTCTGGACGCTGGCTATCGACGCGACCGTTCACAGGGGATAAAAATAAGCAAGGACATGTGTACGGTTAGCCCGAAAACCCATCTGAAGGTTGACAAGAAATCCTGTAAAATGCGCCATTATATAGTCTATGTAAAGATTACCTAGTAGAAGCACAGAAAGCAGTGTCAGTGGTCGTGCCTTGCCGTAGAGATCTGGTATACAAGAAAGCAAGAAGTGAAACATGAAGCGAAAGCAGGGAGCGGGGCGGAGGGGCCTAGGTCTTCTTGGGCGGTCTGCCCCGTTTCTTCTTTGTGCTCGGCTCCCCCGAACCCTCGCCGGTGGGAGGGACGGGCGCGGGCACTGGAGCGGCCTCTTGTAGTTTCTGGTCTTTGCGCGGACGACCCCGTTTCCGCTTCGCAGGCGGCTCCTCCCCACCAGAATCGTCACCTTTCTTTTCCTGTACGGGGCAGCGTTCAGTCGAGAATCAGGCACGGGGAGGGTTGAGAGATATACTTTGGGTGGTCTTCCCCTCTTCTTCTTTCCCGGGGCGCTTTCTGACGGACCGGTGGTCGCTGGTGTACCCCCTGATTTCTTGTTTTTGCTGCCTTTAGGGCGGCCACGCCCCCTTTTGGCAGGTTGCGCGTCTTTGGATGGTGCAGCGGCTAACGAAGTAGTGCATAAATTACGAAAAAACGGGGGGCACACGGGCGGGTCAGACGGTGAGGGGGGGGCGGGGGACGAGGGCTGACCGTCTAGTTCTGCTGCATTTGGCTGATCGTTCTCCTCGATATCGTCGTCAAATCGTTCCGCAGAGTCCTCCTGGAGCTGGGTGTCGGACATGTGGGATGGATGGGCCAAGGGAGATCACGGGAGCTTGGCGACGGCTGGTCGCAGGCAAAGGACGTCCGCGTCGAGGGGAGAGGAAAAGCGGGGAAAGGGTGAAGCCCTCGTTTTAACGGAATATTATCCCCCTGCCGAATATAGTTGGGACGTGTATTGCAATTGTTTCCCTCGCGTGGAATTCTGGCCAAAACCAGGATTTATTATTATCGTCGGGCAATCCGCCTGCGTGCGCATTTTTCGACCCCTGATATTCCGCCGGAATATGTACGTAAATATACTCCCCCCGAAATTCATTTCTGCCGTCTGGCTGGTCTGATCAGCCTCGCCCGCCCACCACACAAGGCCGCTGCCGATCGGCGATTGGCGGTTGCGTGCTCTCCTCGCGGGAACCTCGAGCAGACCGTCGCCCTCGCCACGGCCGCGTCCGACCGGGCCGCGGGGGTCGGCCTCCCGATTTCAGTCGGCGACCGAACTGGCGCGCCTTCCCCGGCCGGCTTGAGGCAACTCCACCTCCCCCCTCGTCCAGATGAGACGCTCGACCCTCGCGGCCTTTGCTGTGTCGCCCGTCGCGCTTGCGAGGCTGCTGTACTCGGGCCCTGAAGATCTCTTCGCATTCCCCAAGTACCGCATCACCTTTCTCAACGACCTCGCCGTCTCGAACGAGACCGCACAACGCTGGATCCAGCATGGCCTCCGGGGCGGCGAGCGGGAGTTTCTTGGCGAATCATCATCCGTCCCTCCGTGGCACACCGGCATGATGGAAATCGAGGCGGGGGCCGTCCACGAAACGCCCACTGTCTGTACGTTTGGCGTCTGTGTCCAGGCGAGCCAGACTGACCTGGCTGGCACGCAGGGCAGCCGGACTCCTCCGACTATTCTCTCCAACACATGAAAATGGGTCCCGATAACGAGTTCCTCTGCCTCATTCCTCCAGCGAGCGACACAGGTACCGCCACAGAAGACTTCGATGGTGATGCGGCGCTCCGGAATAGCTGGTCACTGCTTCAGCCTTTATCTGGAAAATGTCTCTATGTGCGATCGTCGTATCTGGGGCCTCCATCGAGTTCTCATCTTCCCCGTTAGCATCGACAGACGTGGTTCACGTACTCTTACTGTCACGACCATCAAATCAGACAGTTCAAGGAGCTCACTCCCGCACAACCGCCCTTGGGTAAAACGTGTTTTGATTCTTATGAGCTGGCGTGTTCAATATGTCATGTAACCAGGGCCACATGAACCCACGGAGGACCCACAGGCAGGTCTCCTCGGTCTCTCTGTAATGCATCCTAACATGCATTCAGTGGGAAGCGTTCACGCTGGGCCGCTCCCCGGTCGCACCAGACAGCGGAGCAGATGTCGTCGTCGCCGATCAACTTCCCCATACCGCAAACTTGGAAGTCGCACACGGTCCCGGCTCTCGTTACCTTGTGCAACGGTGGGGCGACGGCACGTTCTGCGACAAAACGGGTAGGTCCCGTGAAGTCGAAGTTCAGGCAAGCTGTCTTTTCTTCGTCGCTCGAGACCTGTCCAACGAACTGTTGCTAGTTTCATTGTTCGCTGACGATGGCCGACTCTATACTTCTCGTCCGTGAGGCCAAAACATGTTCCTACGTGTTGGTGGTGCAGACGCCGCGCCTGTGCGGCGAACCTGGGTTCAGGTCCCGTCAAGAGACGCGAGAGGAGTCGCTCGTCCGCTGCCGGGAAATCGTTGACCAGCTTCCTGATCAGACTCCCCCTTCCGAATCGACGCAACTCGAGCAGCGACAGACAGGCGAGCAAGTGGACCTGAATGAATCCGAC
Source organism: Boletellus deceptivus (assembly GCA_038090195.1). Lineage (NCBI taxonomy): Eukaryota > Fungi > Basidiomycota > Agaricomycetes > Boletales > Boletaceae > Boletellus > Boletellus deceptivus. The sequence goes on from JBBPMG010000039.1 coordinate 25,583, forward strand.
CATCCTCTTCATCTCGTCAATCGTCAATCACGATTCATTATTCCTCCTCCCGCGCCGCTCCAGAGCTCGCTGGGATCAGGCCCCGATGATAAAGGTGATGGTCAATGGGACGACTTTTGGAAACGGGCCGTAGAAGCCTTGATGAAATCGCCCGAAATTCAGGAGCTAACCGGCAACAATCCACAAGTGTTTTTTGATCGCGGGGAAAACGGTGAGATAGTTATCGAGATTCTCGAAGAAATACCAGTGGACGGTAATGGAGACGGAGCGATACGGGGGGATGTGACTGCGGAAGAGTACGCACGCTTGACGGACGTGCTGCGAAGTGCGGTATTCGATATGAAGCGTGACAAAGGGACAAGGAGGGAAGGCAACCAAGACGAGGAGGACGAGGACGGGTCGCGTAACACGAGAGACGAGTTGTAATGTGGGTTGACCTCATTTTCTGGCTCGGTCTGACGGCCTCAATGCTATCTCTTTGTCCAACATCGTCTAGTCCCTGAGGGAAGGGACAGGGCGTTCATGTCCGTGTCACCATGAAGCTGGGCGCATCAAAGTTGCGAGGCTACCGTTGATCAGGCTACTCGGTACGTAGTTGTAGCCTTTTTTTCTCGACGAACGGCCAGTCTGGGTGTCGGTTGAGCAGGTCTTGTAATAAATTATATTTTGCAGCTCCTCAAAGGGGATCACTTCACGCTTGAACTAATTAGCGGCTTCGCACCGGACGTGGTTCTGGTTCTGCCGAGCAGTTGCGCTGTGGTAAGCGGAGACACGCCAAACCAAGTTGTTTAGACTACGCTCTTTACGACGCTACGAACATCAATCGGTCCGCTCACACGTCTCGTCGCCTGACATGCGTGTCAATGCATTTATGCCCGTGGGGCACAAGAGCTTTCCCTCTGCGATTTTTCTGTGCTTCTGTGGCGGCTCGGCGTGCTCCAACTTCTAGAAATCGCACGCTTATCACCTCGCACTTGTAGTCCCTCGCCGTACGACATGCTTCTGGCACGGCCTTTATTGCTGCCAGTCCCCTCTCCTTTATTTCATTCCCCGGTCTCCGTCACTTCGTCAACAGCCACTTGGTCCGCTCCCTTTCCTCGTAATTTGTTCCGTCCGCCGTCCGAGTCCGACCCATGGCCGCGCCTTCGTTCTAACACCTGCCTCGTGGACCGAGGATTTCCATGGTCCACTCAAGGAGCGTGGTGCTGGCCGGCCAGAGACCTGGGAGAGGGCTCCAGGCTTGAGCTTTCCCGCACTATCCCCCTGGGCACCTCTCACGACACGACAATGCTGTGAGCACATACATTCGAGGACATGGTGACAACATGGGTCTTGTACTTGCAGAATTTCATTTCATTATCTCACACCTGCTGGCGTGCTGCGCACTGCCTCCCCCCGTGCCCACGATGGCCGCCAGCGCTCGAGGAATCAGACAGATATGGATTCATTGCCCAATCATTTCATGAGTAGGATCGGTGCTGAGCATGTGCTTTCCGAAGGTCGTACTTTTTTTTTTTCCGCTCTAGATCGATGAAGAAAGATATTTGTCAGGCTGGTTCTTCGATTGGTTCGATTGCCAATTTGCCGCCATTTTCCCCATCAAGTGACCCCCTGCGCACATGACCCGGTTCCATTCGCTGCCGACCTTCTCGTTGTTCCTCCCGAATATTCGCCCGTAGCAGCAGCGAGATCGTATGCAACGGCGGGTAGACCGCTTGTGATGGTATCCGACTCTACCAAAGGTTGGCTTGACTAGCGCAAGTTGAGGGGCGGGCGACGACGTCCGGCTCTCCACGCGCTGTCGTCAGAGATCTTGATTAAATGAAGCACCTTGTTTTAGCACGGTGTGATAGCGTCAGCGGTTCAAACGAGATGGTCTCCCCCTTCTCTCCCTGCGACGGTTGTCGGCCCCCTAGTTGTACTCCTGCGTCGCGATGACAGGCGGGTTGGATTCTGATTTCCCCCGCGACTCGCTTCCTTCGCTTGGTGTGCTGTTCTGCTTCTCTTCCTTGTAATAGTCGTATTACCGGCAATGTGACACCGCACGGCTGCTACTCATCTGTAGGGCATCAACTGGGCGCCTCGTGCTCAGCCAACGTCCCACAACAATCATCCAATCTCTGGCGTTTGCGTGTATCACGCAGACGAGTCCGACCTTTGATGCGACCAGGTAAAGAGGCCACTTGATACGTTGGAGCACCATCGACAAGAGTTGTTGATTCACGACACATTTTTGGTCGTCCTTGCTTGAGAGCTCCAGAGGGGTCCGTCATTGTCGTGTAGGTTTCAAGACAACTCTCGTTCGACTCAACCGAGGCCATGCCTTTCCTGTCGAATCAATCGAATCCAACACACTGGGTGAAGACAGTCAGATCCAAGAGTCGATCGCATACTCGTTCAGCCCATCAATGTTCCACCCTGTCGTCGGGGCCCACAGACATGTAGGTGCCCCTCCGTTCCCCCATTCACCCTGGGTTTACAGTGGGTTGGGCGACCGAAGAGACAAGATCCCGCATGGTTCCGGCATCTGGTTTGACCATTTACAGATAGATAATCGTGCCTGTATCAGCATCGACATCCGTCTCACTTGCCCCAAGCTTGCAAGTTGCACCATCCCCGACGAGTCGCTAACCCACAGTCATCCCCCTGGACCAGACCGCCGAAAGTGGGTGCACCCAAACTGGTCTAGACCAAGCGCTGCAGTCGACTCCTTTCTTCACGTCAATTATGGTTGTGTAAGCCTACACTCGGCTGGAGTTCGCCAAAAAAAAAAAAAAGGTCCAGTGACAGACATTGGATGCTACCCTCGTGCACATGATGTGGCCACATGCCGTCGTCGTGCCCCAGTTCCGTGGGTGTGCCGTCGTCCAAACGTGGGTCGCCACGTTCACGGCCTGTGACACGGTACCCCACGATGTGCGTGCTTCGCCGTCTCCATGTGCAGGTTTTTTTTTTTTGGTTCCTTCTCGAGTGTGACGACTGACGTGATTTCGTCTGTGCGTTTCTAATATGCCCAGATTGAATGACGGTGCATGTCCCTTGCGTTGTGCGCTAGACTCTCTCGCTCAGGTCCATGGTCACTGGCAATTCGTACCTCGTCTTTGACTGCCACCTCATCAAAGGGCTTTTTTTTCTTGTTGACAGAACTCAACTTTCCACGCCTGTCAGAACATGTTGCCCCTTTCAAGTTGTGTAGCTCATGTGGCTTCGCTCTGCGGGTAAGCAATTCATTGCGAGTGACAGGGAACAATGGAAGGTTGCTCAAGCGTACACTTGAGAAAAAACAAAAACAAAAACAAAAAAAAGGTTTGCGTGTCTGAAGCGTGCCGTTCCTTCTAGCTCTTTTTTTTTTTTTTTCTTTCATATATCACTTGGACCCTCTCTTCTGTGGCGGCTCTCGGCCACGGTCACACTCGCTGACGGGCGTGGCTACGCGAGGTATATGAACCACCACCACCCCGTGCGAGTGATGGCTGACCTCACGTGCTGCCTGTGATCCTCCGCCGCTGCATTCGCCAACCAACGTGGAGATGCGCGGCAGGGCCCGCCTTTCGGGGCAACGTTCCTCGAGTCGGGTTTCGCAGACGAGCTTCCCGCTTGTTTCCCTTCCTCTTCTGCCACGATCGCAGTGTAGAAAGAAAGAGAACAAGGGCCGTCGGCGTCTTGCACTATCCGACTCGGATGGGCTTCTTTCCGCCAATGCCACTCTGTCCATGATAATTCGCGCACGGGTTCGATTCCCTTTTCGCTTCCTCTAGTCCCTGTCACGCTCGTCGGGATCGAGCCCAACATGCGGCATAGCGAGCCAAGGCTCGCTCCAAACCGGGGCGTGCACAGTCAACAAGTAATCGATTTACAGGATGTGTATGACCCAGATCATTGCCAACTAGATTCGATTAAGTTCAAAGTAGATGATAATGGGGATGATAAAAGAGCGATGTCAAGAGGGAAGACGGGTGATCTAGCGAGCAACTCGTAAAGTGGTGTCAGTCCAGTTCAAACGAGTGGCAGCCGCCATCAGCGACAAGTAAATAAAGGCAACATGTCCGAGGAGAGGAGGGAAAGAAGCGGTCATAACCTGAAACAAGTGAGAATGGTCGCGCGACTGGAACTACTTTTTGTTGTTATTAGTAATAACAACCGCAAGAATGATGGCAACGATAGCGAGAATGATAACTATAAGGAAGAAGCAAATCCACCGCTTTTTTCTTGCAGCGCGAGCAGAGACAATAGCCTTGTCTGCATGGCCAATTCTGGAGAGCAGACATCAGACATGCATAGCAAAGAAAACTCGAATGCACAGCATACCCTGCTTCCATGTCTTTTTCAACAGTCGCCGCAGTCGTCTCTATATTGTCTATCACATCGCTTTGTTGCTCCACCATGATACTCATCTGCAAAAACAACCAAAGGGGTCAGCGATGCGCCACTGAGCTTGGGCCCCACACGTACGTCATTGAACAGTTGTGCGAGTTCTGCAATGGTCTGCTCAATACGTTTGATGTCCTGATGCCGCTCTTGCACCTCCCGGTAGGCAGCCCGTGATTCACCATAACGGTTCGAGTTCATCAGCTAGTTCAAGTCAGCAACCATGGCAATGCGCATCATTGCTACATACAGCTTGACTGAATATCTGACCGCCCGACTCGTCATTCACCACCGCTCGAATTTCCTCGGGTGTTGCGTCTGGTTTCACTGCACACAACGCAGTCAATCACGACAGGGAGCCTCTACAAACGCCACTCACCAATCTTGAACTGCCTCTCCATCCGTTGCTTGTACCTTTGTCGGTACTGCTGTTCCACCTGTTGATAGTTTTGGATCGCCTCCACAAACTTGGATTTGACAAACGCCGTCTACGAAAAAGAGGGGACCGGTCAACGCGCATCCTCTTGCGCCGTCCTGTCCCGCCGCTGACCTGTTGTTTCCGGATTTGACCGTCCCGTCCACTCCCAGATTGCCTCTCCAACGCCTGGATACGCCGTTTCAACGTCGCGCTCAGCGCGCTCGTTTCGTCCACAAGCTCAGCCAACTGCGCCGCATTCCGCTGCGAAGCCGCATCGTCGGTGTTGTTCAACGCCCGTGAATGGAGGTCGCTGACTTGCGCGACGTTGGCGGAAAATGTCTTGATACTGTCCTGAAGGGAGGCAACCTACACAGGACGGAAAAGGGGGTAAGAGGGTGCATGGCACAAAGCGGGACGGGCCGATCCCACGCCCGCGGCCGAGGAGGGGGGGAGGGAAAACGCACTTCGGCATAAAAGGCAGCCATGGAATCCCCTGGGTCAGCACGACCTCCGCCGGCGGTGAGGTTGGTCGTGCTATCCCTGACTTCGGACATTTCGTACGCAGCATCGTCCTGTCGGACGTACGGACTCGCTCTGGGTTGGCTGCGCAGGTCAACGACGTAGCGCTGAAGAAAGTACAGAAGAGCGCTCACCTGCCCTGCTGCTGGGCCTGGCGGGGATGGCAAAACAGTCAGTAGAACGTTGGCGAGGGGCCGAAACGCAGATACGGACTCTCATCGCTGCCAGTCTGTCCATGTTGTGTCGTCAAGAACGGGGTACAAGAACGAGCCTATTGTTTTTGGTTGCTGCCGACGGGCGTGCGGTTCGCAACAAACTGCGACAAACAACGCACACCGCCCCGCTGTGCGTCTTTGAAGACAGTCTCGAACAAGGGCGGATTCAGTCTGGTCCACCAACCGCCCGAAGAACTCAGCGTGTCGCACAGATGCCTGCTAGCGGGACCCAGCAGGCCGCACACCCTGCCCCTCGGCTTTCTTGTCCCGCGTTAGCTCCTGCGATGCTCGGGTAGAGCATGTGGGCGAGCTAAGCGTGCTGGGCGACCAAAGGCCGCGAGCCAACGCCCGCAGAGCGCGGCATCGCTGCAAGCATGCGGTCCAACGTCTGCCGGTCTGTCCGATCACTACATGTTTTGAGTTAGTAAGTACCTCGCACTGTGCAACGCTCTGCGATCATCGCCTTTAGCACCGCTCTCCGCTTGGCGGCCCACAGCAACGAAAACAGTGTTCTAAAGAGATCGCGCAGCAAGCGCAGCCCGCAGCACGGCAATCTGGCGGTCCAATGTTCCCCGGCTGGGACCCCCAATCGCCGTCCGTCTCTCCACGCTCGCCTCGAAATCAAACACGTTCACGACATCGTCCCCGAACCGCTCGTCGAGCCCCTTGTAGTCTTGCACCGAGAGCTCGTTGAGCTGACACCGGCGTGTCTCCGCCAGTGCTACCGCCCGTCCCGAAACATGGTGTGTTTCCCGAAACGGTACCTGCATGGTGTGTGACCCGCGGTGGGAAACGAAATGAATTCACTTTTCAAGAAAGCATGGACGCACCCCTTTGCGGACGAGGTAGTCCGCCAGATCCGTCGCAAGCACGTCCATGGTCAACGCCGCTCGCATCTTATCTCCATGTACCTGTACACGTCCGTCAGCCCGTCGCGTCAAGACAACCAGTACTGGGACCGACCGTCATTGTGCCAATCACCCCTTCGGCAATCTTGAGCGATGCCCCAGTCGTGTCGACCGCATCAAATAGCGGTTCCTTGTCCTCTTGCAAATCCTTGTTGTATGTCGATGGCAATCCTTTGAGCGTCATCAGGAATCCGGCCATCTTGGTCATCGTTGCGCCATGAGCGGGCATCGGCCAAGGCAGCAAGAGCAACACGCACGTTGCCAAAGATCCGACCCGCCTTGCCCCTCAAGAGCTCCAACGAATCTGGATTCTTTTTCTGCGGCATGATGCTCGATCCAGTGCTGCACCCACGCTGTCAGGCCAGAGTACGATATAAAAAGATCGTGCGTCCGCACCTGTACGCATCGCTCAATGTCACGAACCCAAATTCGGCCGTTGAATACACGATCAGGTCCTCCGCCAACCGGCTCATGTGCGTCAACGTCAGGGTCGACCACATCAGAAACTCGACGATAAAGTCGCGATCCCCGACCCCCCACATGCTGTTCTCGGCCAAGGACGCGAACCCAAGCTCTCTGGCAAGGAATTCGCGATCAACGGCGAACGGGTTGCCGGCGAGCGCACCGCTGCCAAGTGGGAGGACGGAGATACGCGGGATCAGTTGTCGGAGACGTTCTAGGTCGTTTTTGAACGAGAACGCATGGGAGAGCAAGAAGTGAGACCATCGGATCGGCTGCCCGCGCTATAGCGACCACATGGATCAGTCCACGCACGTTCCTGTCCACCGAAAAATAGCGTGTGCGCAGTCACCTGGAGATGGGTGTACCCTGGGAGGAGGATGTCCCGTTCTCCGTCTGCGCGTTCGACCATGACGCGCACGAGTCCCTCGAGGCTCGTCTGCACGTCCGCTACTTGGTCCAGTAACCATAATCGCATGTCCGTCGCTACCTGGTCGTTTCTCGATCGTCCCGTGTGCAGCTTGCCTGCGAGCGGGCCAATCAGCTCGCTCAACCGCCGTTCGTTGGCGGTGTGAATGTCTTCGTCGTCGGGCGCAGGCTTGAACTAGACGACACGCATGGAAATCAGGATGGAACGAAAGAAAAGGGGGCCGACGTACTTGTCCGGTCTCCCACTCCCTCCCAACGGCCTCGAGTCCCTCGATCAGCTTGGCCTCTTCCTCGCTCGTCAGGATCCCCACGCGCGCGAGTGCCTTGGCGTACGCGATGGAGCCGCGGATGTCAGCGGCGTGCATGCGCTGGTCGTATCGGAGCGACTGGTTGAACGCGTGCATCCTGTCGAGCGAGTCGTCGTCATCGTCATCCACGAGGGGGAGAGACACTCACAAGGGATCCGTCTTGCCACTGAACCGGCCCCCCCACAACTTTTGCTTTGTGGGCTCATCGCTCATCACGTTCGCGTACTGTCTGCTCGTGGTGGGTTGATGGCGCTGATGGCACTGATAATCTGCGCGTCCAATAAGATCAGACGCCGATCTAGCCAATAGAATCAAGCGACTATCGCGAATGTATCATAGAAACAACCCATTCTATCTACATCTACTTTATATAAATACTTCTTCCTGCTTTATCTTATGAAACTATGCAAGTATTGAATATACGACACAACGGCTCCTGTCTTTGTTCATGTATGGTTGGTCATTGTCGTTGAAAAAAAAAGGGGGGGAAATAGTGCTGGATAGGAGATAGTAAGAGATAATGCGTGGGGTTGATTGAGGCGACGCCCTGAAATCAAGGCGAGAAAAAGTACGTATATCAGCGGAGAGAAACGCAAAAAAAGAGGGAAAGAAAAGAAGAAATCGGCGCAAATGAAACTAAAAAACAAGCAAGGAGAGATAAAAGCGGCAGGTTGAGCACCAGAGAGCACGTCACTTTGAAACTTCTGAACAGATTCCACGGCATGGTGACAACCCCAATCCAGGCGGAGCACTCGATCGAAGGGGCCATCGACTCGCGAGGACACCGCGAGGCTTGCAAAGGTAGAGCATTGTCTGTATAGTTGCTATTTCCGCTCCTGCCCTCCGCGGTGGCATAGTCAAAAGAACCGCTTCTTGCTGGCTTTCTCGTCCGCCGGGATACGGACATGCACATGCGTAGGCACCTCCTTCCCAATACAGGTATCGATGCCTCTGACCCACGGATCCCCAAGGTCGTCATCGTACTCTTCGTCGCTCTCAACGTCATCCTCGCGGTCGTCATCCTCATTCTCTGCACCACCCGCCTCGCTTTGTTGATCCCATTCATATCCACACTTTTCGCCTTCCTCCAATGCGATGATGCCGCCTCCTCCGGATCGGCCCCAAAGCAGCTGGCCCATCGTCGTGCGGGCCTTCGGGTCGAAACACAGCATACGACGGAGTGCAGGCCGCGTTTCCCGAGGAAGTAAACGGAAAACAGAGTTGGGCGACGTACATGAGACGGCGCGTTTGCGTGCAGCTCCCTTTTGAACCGCAGCCTTGGCCGAACCAGGTTGAGAAGTCGGAGGGGATGGCGCAGGGCGGCTCGGCCGCAGTTCTGAAGACGGAAATTGCTGCGAACGCAAACTGGGCGATGAAGAGGGTGGACTCGCAACGCCTTCCCCTTCCCGAGGGGTCTCGGTGTTTGTCATCGGTGGATTCGTGAATGGGGTATTGACGGGCAGACTTTCGGTTGATGAACCAGGCCGCCCAAGTCCTAAAACACTCTTGTCCATCTCGCATTCCCCAACAATGCCGTCGCCCTGGGGCCCCTGTCCCAGCGGGGGGAGTGTCGCGGTCCTCGTACCCTGTCCGGGGCTCAAGAGAGCCTGCTTCGCTAGTCTAGTAACTTCACGTTGTCGGTCCTCATCTTCTGCACCCGATCCGGAGCCAGAACGGGAATGAGAGTCGGTAGATGTGATCGTAGGTGGGTACGGATAGGTACTTTCCGTAAACCTGCTCGTCATGCTGAGGAGGGACTTGGCATCGTCCGGCAAAAGCGAGGCAGGCGTGAGCGAATTCACGTGTTCTGCAACGGATGAGACCAGCAAGGGTCAGCGCGCACACAGGACTCATGCGGGTGAGTTACACACCGCCTGGAGCCGGGGCGGTTGAAGCAAATTCGTTCGCATTGTTGGCTGACGGAACGGTCGTGTGTAGGGACGTATCGGGCGCCGAAGCCGCATCGAGCGTACCATGCTGTTTGCTGTCCTTCTTCGGGCCCTTGCGTGCGCGAGTCTTGCGGTTCGAACGCGATTTATGCGACTCATAAGGGTTCATACCTTCTGCTTCGAGAAAAGCGCGAAAGGATGCGTCACGTTCGCGATCGGGAACCGCCCAGGGAAAGCGCCGCAGGATCATGCACACCTACCAGGACTTTGGGGTGAGCACAGGGATAACACGAGCGGGGAGCGAAATGAAGACAGCCCTGAAGCCTCGATACATGCCGTCACCACTGTATAGACGGACAAGTACGGCGGCCGCAGTGACGGGGTATAGACAACGGCAGAGCCAAGACTTACAAAGATGACTCCGACGCTCCACACGTCGGTCTTGCGTGGATCGTAGCTTCCACCCGAGAGGACTTCAGGCGCCAGATACGGGTCGCTGCCTACGATACCGGAAGCCTTGACCAGGCGTGCGTGCGTATGTGGCGCAGGGGCGTCTGGCTGGGTGCCCACGTATCCTATAACAGGAGGATTCGGAGGGTGGGCATCGCCGGATGTGTTGGGGACAGAGCCACCCATGTCGGAGCCAGGGTAAGCAAAGACGACTGCGGTGCCAAAGTCGATGAGTTTGACGACATCGCCGCGGGTGAGGACACAATTGTCGAGCTTGAGGTCGCGGTGGGCGAGACCCAAGGAGTGGAGATAGGCAACGCCGTTGCATATTTGACGGAAGACACAAAATATCTCTGGGCGGAGCATTTTGGCAGACATGACGACGGAGAAGAGGTCATAAGGGGCGTATTCCATGATCTGGTGACGCTGAGACGGGAGACAGGGGTGGAAGGAGAGGCATACCTCGTAGTAATGGCCATGATCACAGACGATGTCGACGGTCTCGATGACGTTGATGTGCTTCAAGCAAGCGCCGACGCAGAACTCGGCGCGTACTTTTTTCTCGTACTCACGCTCGGACTCGCCTGTGCGACGCGGACGGAACTCTTTGACAGCATACACTGCACCTCCAGACTTTGCACGGCCACGAATCAGACGGACCGTGCCGCCTGCTCCGGAACCGAGGACACGACCCCACTTGCCATACTTTTTGGAGAGGTGGGCGTTCGTGGCGGAAGAGAGGGAGGGCACAGGGTGGGTGTAGGGCGAGCCTGCGAGCTCCGGGGTAGACGGCGGGGAGCGGGAGGGACGTTTGGAGGCAAAGGCCGAGGAAGGAGAGGGCGATTTCGGAGACAGGAAGGCGTGGTGGGGCTTGTCCCTGCCGGAGTGCCTGTCCTTTGCGTTGTTGAGGGCCTTGTTGATGAGGGCGGAGAGGATGTGGTGGTGGGGATGGCTGTCCTTTGGGGAGGGGGGATCGGGGGGGACGAGTGCGGGGACGACGTCGATGACGGAGGAGGTGTCAAAGTCGAGGCCCCTGCGCTGGTGCTGAGGCTGGAGATTGGGCTCGGGGGGCGGGGTGTGGGGGGAGGTGGAGCTGGGGGACGAGCTCTGGTGGGAGGAGGGGGTCGCGCTGGGGTCGGAGGGGGGATGGGTGTGGAGGGGGTGGGGGATGTGGTGGTTGAGGAAGCGCTTGAGGTCGTGGAGGGGCCCGTGCTTGGGGGGGGAGGCGGAGTGGAAGGAGATCCGGCGGCGGAAGCGGGTGCGGGGCGGGGGCGTCGGGGGCGGCGGTGGGCCGTCGTCGGGCGGGGCGGGGCCGGGCTGGCGCGAGAGGAGGGGCTGCATGGGATGCGCAGAGAGCATCGTGGACCGGGTACAAGTTCAAATCACGCATCGGACAAACTCACACCCAGCAGTTCCCATATCGGGCAATCGGACCGGCTCTGCGTCATGCCCATTCTCGGCCGACCGCAGCTGACTCAGACAGCATGACTATTCCATCGCATCTCGGACACCAGATCCGGGGATCTCCGCGCTCACCCGACATCCTCCGCGTCCCTCTTTCGCTTCATCTCCTTGGACACCCTGTGCTGTGCGGCCTCGTGCTTCGCCAGTTCGGGCGGTACCTTGGACACGGGCGACTTCGATATCTCTGCGCAATCAGCGTGGCGTTAGTGCGCTGCTCACAATGCGGGGAAGACGTGCGGGGCGCATGCAGCACTATTGGCACCGGCCCGCCCCTGTCCGGGTGCCGGCCACCGCGCGCTAAGCGAGCGCCAGTGGAAACGCACGTCCTGCCAGCAGACCGCCGCCACAAGAGAGAGGATCGCACCTTGTTTGAGATCATACCTGCGCAACGCCGAAACCACGTCAGCAAACACGACCTGCCCCGGGGCACATCCACGCACATCACTTCCTCGTCGTCGTTGCTCAAGAACGTAATCGCCGTGCCCTGTTTCCCCGCACGTCCAGTACGGCCTGCCACACCCCGTCAGCGGCCATCTGTCACCCCGGCCCCCTTGATGCTTACCGATACGATGCACATACGCTTCGATCGTGCCTGCCATCTGGTAGTTGATCACCAGACTGACGTCCTGCACGTCGATGCCCCGTCCAGCAAGGTCGGTGGCGACCAGGATGTCCGCCTCTCCCGAACGCAACGACTGCAACGATGCCTCGCGCTGCTCCTGAGTCTTGCCAGAGTGCAGCGTAGCCGCGGACCACTGTCCCCTCGGTTAGCAACCGCCAGCAATAACGTACAGATCAGTCCTACCCCTGCCCGCGACAGATCTTTGGCAACCATGTCCGCCGTCTTCTTCTGGTTGACAAAGACGATGATCGGCGAAGCAAACGTGCCACTGTTGAGAATCTCCAGCATACGCTGTCTGTCCGACACAGTGAGCCTTCCGTCTCAGCACCCCATCGCGTTCACCTACTTTTTCTTCTCGTCGCCCGTGACAAAGTCGACCCGCTGCTCGACTGTGTCGACAGCCCGTCCAGCCTCACCAATCGTGATGGTAGCAGGCCTCTTCAGATATTTCCTCGCCAGGCGCTCCACCGCAGGCGGCATCGTCGCTGAAAACAACGTCGTGACTCTGGTCCGGCCCTTGGCCGTAATAAGAGCACTTTCCTCCCCGTCCACATCCATGACTTCCCGTGCCGTAAAGCCCTCTGGCTCACCCTCCATCAGTTCCGCAGGTAGCTTGTCAAGGATGAAGAGCAAGTCCGCCTCAAATCCGAGATGGACCATTCGGTCCGCTTCGTCCATGACGATGTACCGGCATTGAGAGAGCACAATAACATGCCGTTCGATGACGTCCTTCAGACGCCCTGGTGTAGCAATGATGATCTCTGCTCCCTCACGCAGATTAAACTGTTGCTCTTCCACCGCACGCTGTGAAAGCACATCTCAGGCATGCAAGACAGATAGCAATGCGGACAACATACACCACCGACGATGGAGACGCAGGTGAATCCCAGCGGCCCTGCAAACTTGCGTGCCTCTGTTTCGATTTGTTGAGCCAGTTCACGAGTGGGTGCCATGATCAACGCATAAGGCCCAAGGTGGCGGTTATCGTCCGTGAACGGAGGCAAATTCGAGATGAATGTCAACATGGGAATAACAAATGCCGCCGTCTTCCCCGAACCTGGATCAGCTTCAGCATACAGTTTTTTCGAAAGAACTAGTAGCCTTGCGCACCGGTCTCTGCAATACCGATAATGTCCCGATTCTGCAAACCGATCGGGATGGCTTGCCGTTGGATGGGCGAGGGCTCCTTGTATCCAATCTTTTCGATTACGTCGAGTATCGTTTGTGGGATCGTAGACTCTGCCCAGGAACGCAATGGATGCGGAATAGAACCACCTGCAGAGAGAAAAAGTGGTCGGCGTCTGAGGCGGGCACCATGGAACAAATCCTCACCGCGAGCAGCAATGTTGAAATCCTCCCTGAATATCCGCCAGTCTCGTTCCTTCATTTCCAAAAGTGGTTTCTCCGACCAATGCCGCTCGTCAATGCCACTCTTTGCCGCCTTCCGCCTCTCCATCGCATCTGCGAGATTCGCGTCGTGGTTAATGCCACCATGGGGTACCCCGCTCTCATCCATCCCACCTACTCGCCCACGGCCAAACATCACCTGCGCACCCTGCCTGTTGGCGCCCACGGCAAGAGGTGATTCGGAATTAAACGTATCCTCTTCCTCTGCCCAGTCAAACACAAACTTTCTGTCATTCATCTTCCGTATCTTACGTTTCTTGTTCGTTACCCCGAGATACCGATCTCGCAACGCCGAGAGCTCACTTTCGGTCATGGGGGGAACATGCGGCGCACTGGGCTCAGGAAGCGTGCCGTTGCCAGAGGACGTCGATGGCAGAGATGTGGGAGTCGTGTTCGATGAGGGGGCATTGGAAGACTTTATGCGATCTGCACGTGGGCCAGTCGGGACGTTTGCAAACCCAGTCCGAGGTGGTGGGGCAGTCTGGGGGGCGCGACGGTCGTCCTGTTGATTGCCCCTCCCTCGTCCATCCCGTCTTGGGTGACGGCCATCCTTTTCTGGGTGACCGTACCGCTCCCTGTCGTCTTCTGCTCCAGAAGAATCAACGGTCGGCGGTGAGCTATGGAAGAGTGGAGCTCACGACGACCCGTGCCCCCATATCGTGTTGCGCGCTCCTTTTCTCTCTCCCGTTGACGGACCGTCTCTGCCTCCCGCTCGAGGGCATCCCTATCCCGCTTCGCTTTCTCCTCGCGCTGCTGCTGCTCCTTGAGCTCGGCAGCCCGTTTCGCAATCGCGATCTTGGCACGTTCCTCTTTTGAAAGAAATTTAGGCTACGGGCAGCCCAAATGAGCCAGACGGCGACATTGGAGGTCCACGCAGACAGACCTTTGCGGCTGCATCCTTCTCCGCCTTTTGTTTTTGCAGCAGTGTTTCGATGGACAGAGGCTCCGCCCGTCCGGTGGTGGCCATGGGGAGGGTGGCACCCCGATTAGGAAAGCAGGCAAGTGCACGGGTGAGCACGTGATTCCCAAACCCTTGCTCATCGTCTGACGCGGCGGGCACGGGTCGTTGGTGATCGGCGCTGCGCTTGCCCTCGACGCTGACGATGCCCTCTACGATCAATGAGCATGGCCTGCGCATGCAGTCTCCCCGCCCAGGAACGCCCGAGCCGTCCTCGCGACAAGGCAGACGAAACACGCAGGCGGATGCCCAGCTGCTCGACGACGATGGGGCGGTATCCCAAAAGGTGCGCGGCGGGTCGGTGCCGGTCGAGGACGTTGCGTTTGACGCCCAGGGTGTCGTTGTTTCCAGTTGGAAGCATGTCTCAAGCACATCTTTACAAAATACTGCACGCCCGCCCCGCCTGTGGTGTCGAGAACGACGAGCGGGCTGTCGCTGCTCGCACCTCCCGAGGGTGCCTATCTCACGCAGGAGGGCCTGGACGCGTGGGCACGTGACACGAATGGTGCGCCGTTCTCGCAAGAGACCAAGGACGAGCTTGTCGAGTTTCTCGACGTGACCGACGACGGGGGATTGACGTGCGTGTCGCTACCACACTGCCTATGCGAGCGGAATCCGACGGGTGCTATTCTTTAGCCTCAAGGGATTCATGCAGATATATCAGCTGCAAACGGAAAACGACGAAGAGGAGACGTGGAGAGATCTAGTGCGTGCACGGTGTTTTTCTTGGGGATGCGGCTCAAGTGGCCGACGGTCTGCAGTCTAACCACGGGTTCGATCGTGCGCTCACCCTTGTCTCTACACGTCGGGAGGATGACCTCGAGCATCATCCGGCGCCGGAGGCGAAGAGTATACCTTTTAGTACAGGACCATGTACGGATCGAGTTTTGCTCGTCGTCGACCGCGCGCTGATCCCCAGGCAGAATATAGACGGTGTTTGCTGTGATCCCTGCTCCGTGCGGTCACGTGGGTGCATGTACATTGTCACGTTGCCGTAAGAGGGGCCCTGTTTATTTTCGTCTGCACTTTCCCAGGGGGCAGCGTTTATCCGCGGCGTGTTCCTCTGTTCGGCTGTGGCGCGCTCCACACGACTGCCTGCCTGATCCGTCGCAGCGCAGTTTCCACAAGCAAGCGCCCGCGGGTGGCCTTGTGGTGGTGGACTGAGTTTAGAGTTTAGAGTGGTGTCTTCTCCAGCGCCCTCTTCCTCGATGCTCCAAGGACCGGTGCCCACATCGTCCCCGCGTCGGCTGATCGGGCTGCTTTCGAAGCTCCGCCTCGGCTAATCGTTGAGTGCAAAGACGTCACAGGGCGGCTCATTGTGTACGTAAGGCCCCTCGTCGGCGAATTGCCCTCCCTGGAGCGGGAGCAAGCCCAGTAGAGGTCCTTCCAGCAACCATCCGCATGTCCGGTCTCGTCCAGCTGACTTTGCTTCCGTGGCGACTAGGGAAACAAAGGGGGCGATTCGCGAAGCAGCGAGTAGCCGCCTTTCCGTACACATCTGCTGGACAACCATGTGCTGCCAGCATTCCTGTGTACCCATCTCCCGGCGCAATTTTCGTTTTTCCCCAGGCGCAGCACGGGCATTTAAAAATCCCTGGGACCGTTTTCTCCCCGCTAGGCCTCAGACCACATATACCCCCGCTTTGCACAAGCAGCCAGCACTCAGGACTGCCTTCCTGTACCTCCCCTCTGTTCTCGGAATGCCCTCGAGCATGTCGTCGGTCCAATCGCTCCACCAAACACCTTCTCGCCCCGTCGCAGATGCGGGGGAGGAGTGCTCGGACAGGAATCGGTCTGATCTCGGTCAGTTCCCAGAAGGCGGCACGGCGGCGTGGTGTGCAGTCCTCGGCAGGTACGTGTCCTTGATGTCTCGGGTCCTGTGCTCAGTGTCACTGATGTTTGTTGACTTGCAGTGCATTTGCCCAGTTCTGCTGCTTCGGGTAGGTCCCCCTTGGGCTATTGAATGCTGCCCGCGATGCATCGACTCACGCACAATAAAGGTATACCTCTGCGTTTGGCGTTTATCAAGGTGAGACCCACTTGTGCATTCGTTCCCGGCCCTCTGTTGACGGTCGCAGACTTTTATACTGTACACTATCTGACTAATCAATCGGCCTCTGCGATATCGTGTGTTTCCATCATTGCATGTATGCGCAGAGTCTTGAACTTGCTCGACAGCTGGATAGGGAGTATCAATGCATTTCTGGTGAATGCTTTCGGCATCATTGCAGGTATACTCTACGATCGGGGTTACTTGTAGGTCCCTCTGATCCTGTTCGGTACCCGATGCTCATTCCACAAGCTACCATTTGTTAATCGGAGGATCTATGCTACAGGTGTTCACCCTGCTCATGCTCTCACTCGCACGGCCAGGTCAATATTATCAGGTCAGTCTTGTCACTGGGACAGCACACGAATCATTCAACTGACTGAGAGCGGCAGGTCTTTCTCGCACAAGGGATTGGCCTCGGGTTGGCTCAGGGGATGGTGTACATCCCAACCGTGGCAGTAGTGTCTCACTATTTCCGCGACCGTCGCACGCTTGCGATGAGTCTTGTTGCCTCCGGTTCCTCTCTGGGCGCGAGCCTGCACCCCATCATGTTGAATTACCTGTTCAACCGGAGCGTAGGTTTTGCTAACGGCGTGCGCATAAGCGCCGCCTTCAATGGCGTCCTACTCCTGACCGCGTGTCTGCTGATCCGCACACGGCTGGAACCACCTAAG
Source organism: Boletellus deceptivus (assembly GCA_038090195.1). NCBI lineage: Eukaryota > Fungi > Basidiomycota > Agaricomycetes > Boletales > Boletaceae > Boletellus > Boletellus deceptivus. The sequence continues at coordinate 42,721 of JBBPMG010000039.1, forward strand.
CGTGCTGCAAATTACTTGTCCGTAGGAAAAGGAATCGTCCGCGACGTACCTTTCTGTCTCATGAGTATCGGGTGAGCATTCGTTCTCGGTCGTTTCTTGTTCCCTCAATCCAAGTGGGCCCCCCCACATGACAGATGCCTATGCTTTCAAATCGGTCTTTACTTTCCGCTCTTTTATTTGCAATTGGATTCGTCCCAGCATGGAAATTCAGAAACGTTTTCGTTCTACTCTGTGCGTGTTTTGTTATTTCGGATCACACGATCTTGATGGGGTTCTTACCCGTCCAGCTGGTACTGTTAAACGGATCAGGTTTTATAGGCCGACTGTCTACCGGATTCATTGCGGCCCGGGTCGGCGTGCCTTGGCTAATGATCATATCGACCGCTGCAGGTGGTATCCTAATCCTCTGCATGATTGGTCTGGGTAGCATCCCAACGGTCATCGTACTTGGCACAACTTTTGGTTACTTTTCCGGCATTTGTGAGTTTTCCCACTCTTCCATGGACAATTGCACACCGAATGTAACGTCCCTTGCGCCACAGACATTGCGTTGTTGGCTCCCCTCATTGCTCTGCTCACCAGCGACTTCTCGGAAATTGGGTACGTTGTTCCGCGCTTCTTGTTGCCAAAGCCCACACTCATGCGCGATGTGTCGACGACCAGGGCCCGCTTGGGGATTGCAAATGCGATCCTCGGTATCGGCAGTCTCGTTGGTAGGTCCTTGGTTGTCATAATCATGCCAATGGTCGCTTAGCAGCGCTGCTCGAAGGTGGACCCCTGTCTGGTGCGCTGCTCACCTCCCAATACAAGTGGTGGCGACCGGCAGTATTTGGCGGGGTACGGTATCATGGATGCACTTGGAGGACAACATGCTGACACGATCTGGTAGCTCGTCGCGCTTCTCGGGTGTGGGCTGTTGGTGACGATGCAACTCGCGAGGACGCGTCGCTCGGAGCGTCTGACAGAAAAAGGTGCAGAGGCAGCGGACTGAGACGCCCCGATGGGCGTGTTCACTAGAAGGGCAAAAGAAGAGGTGTAGAGCTGCTCTATGCGTGCATGCACTGATATAACATAAAATATTAGAATAGTTTCATTTTAGAGTCTCTCTTTTTTGTTCGGTCAGTCCAAGGCTATCTGTTGGTGTTACCCTCTGCCTAGTTCGACAAAAGCGGACAAGATCGTCGAAGTGTCACGCGTGCCGATCAGTGCCGGGATCGGAGCTTAAAACGCAGTTACCCGGCCACAGCCTCACCTTGTCCACGACGGGACCAAGTACATACTTTCGAACCCTTGTCGCTGTGTGCTTCCAATTTTTGCCTACTAGCTATAAATGAGTACTCTACTCGTATAGTATATCAAGAAAAACAGGTTCGTCGTCTAAAATCTAGACATACAAAAGGGTCCCTGGACTATGGTGAGAAAGGCTAGTATCCCAGTGCGTGTTCAAAAGTCGATCAACCTCTACACTGGAAGACGACACATCCGTCGTGTGTTGACTGCGTGGCTTAATGCTAGTATCCCTCGGGAGATTGCAGTGGCAGACGCGTGTCGTGATGGACTCAGGTGGGGGATATCATCATCTCTATCGTCCAGTCCCCAAATTCTCGCGACAAAATGTGACATGAGGGTATGCTGGCAGGAAGAGGGGGAGGGGGAGGGAAAAGGGTACATCAAGGGTGCAACGCGTTGAGAATCCTGAAACAACCCAGAGCGATTCCGGCAACAGTGGTATAGATCAAGACGCGGCGCGGAAAAGGACTGTACGTCAAGAACGGATACGGGACTGGGGCGAGCCGTCAGCATACGCGCGTCAAACATGGCGTGCGGGGACGACTGGGGCAGGGAGGGAAACTCACAAAAGCCGTTGAACGAGGAACAGTATTCCACAAAGCTGGCATACCAGATGGAATAGACGAGGATGGCTACCGGCGCGCCCTTGCGGACGAATGTGTTCGAAAACTTGGATTCGAACGCGAGGAAGTCGATCAAGAGGGTGACGAACGGTGATGCGTGCAAGGCCAGATCGGTCCCCAGCGGTATGCGCAGCAGCGCCAGGGGTGAGTCTTTCGATGGAATAATGAGACTTGGAAAGGTCCAGACAAGGGTCCAGTAGATGGTCGAGACCACGAACGCCAGCTGTGGGCCGAGGGTGGTCAAGGTCAACTTTGGCTCGCGTCCCCCCAAGGTTGATTTTCCCTTACCGGCAGCGATAGCGCCAACAGTGCCCTCTTGGTTGTTCGAACAGCTGTGTTACTGGTCCGTCTGTCGCATGGACTTGGCTTCCGGCAATGACACGCACCTTTTATGGAGGGAAGCATGTCGCTGAGGATGCTGAGGACCATGCATAGCCAAGCGAGCGCCAACCTAGGATTGAGTGTGGCCACCCCAAAGTCAGTCCTGCGTGTTGCCCGCCCACAGAACTCGGAACGACGCTACCCCTGGTTCGTCAAGAACAGAAGATAACCGCCCTTGATGTTTGTCAATCCTGACTTGGTGAGGCTGAGCCAGCCCCATGCCATGATGGCAGCAGCGGTTGCATGCAAAACGAATGCCAGCGGGCGTCGCATAGTTCTCTGGGGAAGCCGTCCAAGCAGAGGAGAGCGAGTAGGGAAGCGACGAAACGCAGCAGGTCGTCCGTTATTTATCTGATCGTGCCCGTTTCACGTCAGCGGGCCGGGTCGCACGCTGCCATGCACATGCACTCGAGGGTGCTGCGTCGTCCCCTCTTCCGCGCCGTGCACGTCTCCGCCGTTGCGCGACACCTCGTCGGGCCCAACGACCCCGTCTCCAACCTCCGCCCCGTCGTCTACACCGACACACCCGCCCCACCAGAGGGACGACCCGTCAGCCACCCCTACTCTCTCAGCGAGTTCACCGACGTCCCGCACGACGGCCATGCGCTGGAGCTGCAGTTCAAGCTCGCCAGAGAGCAGCTCGACGCGTTCAACCACAATTACTGGGCGGACGTACGTCCTCGCACCTCCGTCCACGCCCCGCGCACTCACACAAGCGCTCCCATCAGAGCAATACTCGATTCGAAGCAGCCAAACAGTCCGTCCTGGCGTCTCTTCCCGAGTCTGCCTCTCCAGAGACGCGTGAAGACGCCCTCTCAGAGTTTTACAAGACATGGGTGATGCAGGAAAAAACGAGACAAGACGAATACTCCTCCCAGTGGCGAAAGCGCAACTGGGACAACATCCTCCTCGCCGCCCGGGTAGAGTACCAGCGCTTCATGCGGCGCCTTTCATGAGGGGGCAAAAAGAACGCGCACCACAAGCATCTTTCTCTTGGGTGGTACGATGCCCCTTCACCGAATCTCGTATCCTAGTTCCTCCATCGCCAACTCCCTCACTCTGAAGTAGACATCCTCCAACTTCATGTTCTCCACTGCTGAACTCTCAGCCCTAAAATCTCGTGCCAGCTCGCCCACCACCTCGACCGGCATTCCAGGAAATCGTGATGACGTCTCTGGCATGAGAGGGACCGGTAGACATTGCGAAGGGTCAGAGTCGAAGCCCTCCGGCAGCGCCTCATTCGGCGAGGCCGATGCAATTGTCGGCAAGATGAGAATGAGCGTGTGGTACAATGCAGTCGCACAGAAGCGGGCCTTGAGTTGAGCATCGGTAACGTTGGTCGTCTGGCGGATTGTGTCCCAGCTGTAAAGCATGATGTTCAGTACGTAACAAGGCGAGAGAGCGGCACACGCACTTGTCGTGGTAGTACACTCGACACCAGGCTCTTCTGAGCGACGATAGTCGTCGAACGTCTGGAATGTCCTAAGCGACGGATTCGATCAGCTGCGTGCAGGGATTGGAGTGCAGTGAATGTACTTCAGCTCTTGCCAGCAGATGGAGCGCTGTAGCGAAATCATCTATGCTATCCGCATTGTCCTTGAGCGTCAGTACATCCACCACGCCCTCGACATTCAACACCTTTCCCTGCAAGATGTCCCTCACATGACTTTTGAATACCTGTCCGGGACAATGGCTCGAATGAGTACGTCAGGCGTGCATCACTGAAGCTCAGATACGCACAATGATAAGACCTTTCTGCTCGCTCTCCTGGAGTCTCCTCGCCTTTGAAGCCAGGATAGCTTCCACTTGCGCGTCCAGGCTGTTTTTCTGTTTCCCGCGAATGGTGCTGGCCACACCTTGGAAGTCTGTGAGTAGCTTTTCTTGTACGGCAATAAAGTCCAATCCATCGTGAAATGCTATCGCAAAGGTCATCAGACAAAACGAATGACACCTCAGGTAGCTGGGACCATACCATTCATCATCCCCTCGTCTAACGTTCCGCCCTCTTGCAGGTCTGCAAGTTGTGACAGCTTGCCGAGGGAGAGCATGAACTAACACATTTCGAGAAGGCAATCAGCGCTGCCCATGGGGAGAGACGCGTCGGGATGTAGAACAGTCCAAAATACGCACATGTTTCACACCCAGGTCACCCGCGCCTGTCGCTTCCTCTAGTAGCCTGCTACTTGCGTCTCTAAACCTTTCTCTTCCCATATCGTTGACCCAGGCGATGGCATTGTATTCGGACCTGGTTAATCTCTTCTCGCCTTCTCTTCCCTTGCCCTTTTCGTTCTTTGCGAACAACTTGTCCATGATGGGAGCCCACACACTTTCCTCAGCAAAAACGGCGCGAGCCTCGCCCTGTTCGATGCACCATCGTACGACTTCCCTACCAAATACGTCGCCGTATCTCGCAAGGGAGTCCTTAATGACTAGCGCTTGAGGATTCGAGGCGGGAGGGTACGGTGTCGGGCGAAGGAGGAGAGAAGCAAGAGAGGGAAAGTCAGTGTAGGTGGTAGCCAGGGCAAGGGCTTGTTGGAGGTGGGATGTTACACCTGAAGGAAAGACTCCATCAAGAGAGGCTCAGCTGTCCAGGAGCCAACATACGCAATGTCTCAAGAACCTCCGGGCGGAGTTGCGCAAACTTTTCTTCCAACTCCTTTTTGTCGCTCTGCGAGTTGGGATCGTCGGCCGCCATCGGACTAGGCGTCACCAGAAGTACGTCAACATGGACATATAAAAGAATTCGAGTAAAGGAGAACACGCCTTGCGAGCCAATCCAGTCTCTCCTGCACACATGCAAATAACAGCGTTGCTAGCTCAGGAAGCATATCCGTGACGTCTTTTTCAGTATCGCTACCCCCGTTGTCCGTAGCCACCTTCGTCGCTGAATCGACGAGGCACAATACTGCATCAATGACAGCGGATCTACTTGTCCACGGTTTGATCATCGGAAGCTCGACACCATATACACCGAGGTTGTATGCGCGGTAAGAAAGCGCGGCTTGAAGCGTTGCCTGGGCACAAAAAGGGATATCTTTAGGCACGTGGTTGTGATAGAAGTTGAAGACGACCGACCACAACGGCTCCCCCAAGTTCTTTCAGTGCCCGCGTACCTCCGAACCCGCTACTTTCGAGCTGACTCAAATAGTCCACCATGAACACCAATAGTTTTCCGATGTCAGACACGCGATACTTGAAGAAATCACGCGTGATATCTTGTGTTGGGGCCGGCTGAACGACTGATGGAGACGTGGAATAAGGCGAAGGGGTGGAGGAAGATGAGGTATGGGTGGCGGTGAACGCATGGATAGTGTCCGTAATGAGGGAATGAAGTGCACCCGCACTAGACGAAGTTGGTTTTAGAGCAACTCCATCTAATGCATCGGGTTGACTCACTCAATATGTTCGTTTAATCTCATCCAAAGCTGGTGGCACGCATACAACTTCTCAGCATCGACCGCCAGGCGCTGGCGACTTCTTTGGGACATCTAGAAGGGGCGTATGAATCAGTACAAGCATTCTCTAAGTCAGGTCCTGTGCATTTCGGTTGTCACAGCGGCGAAAAATGCATCTTTCCTACAATAGCAAGACAGCCAAGAGAGGATTCAACTGACCTTCCCTAATGCGCCATTATCATTAATAAATCTAATGAGCCAGCTCAGTCGCTCTTTCCGTGCGGTCAGTTGGTATGTAAGATCATGGTTCGGCCGGACGATTTCAGCGTCTAAAGAAACAAACCAGTCAGCAACACCATGCGACCAGTGAGGGAAAGCAGAATAAGAGACCATGACTCACCACTAGCCACCACTGCAGTACTGATCCCTTCTGCAGCACGCATAAGCGCCTCACCGTCGAGCACTTGTAAAGGTGGGAGAATGAACTGCAATGGATTGGCAGGGATAGGTGAGTATAAAATAGCCTGTTTCAAGGTGGCTCTGAGGAGATTCGGAAGAGACCTGTTCCGTGACATGTCAACATCACAAAAGGGCGCGTATGAAGGCTAGCGAAACAGAAAGATATTGCTCACTCTGCCTTGAATGCTTGCACCTTTCCTACATCCAATGAAACTCTCAGCATTGACTCGGCCGTCACCACCAGGACCTCCGCTTCGGTTAGCCCGTCTCCATTATCTGCGTTTATACCGCCGTTCGCGTCAGTATAGTCAAGGGTGATGGTCAGTGGGAGTGCAGAAAGCCCGAGGAATCGGTCACTCGAGGACTTCAGAACCAGACGGTCGTGGTATGGAGTATCTGGAGTGCACGATAAAAATACCATATCACCTAACACAAGAAAAAGATCGCGTACCCCGAGCACAAAGGATCACGACTTCGCCGAATAACACTACAGTAGTCGCCCCTCCGGAGAGGAGTGTCAACCGGGGATGCGTGGGCGGAGAGGCGGCATTCTGACAAGATTTTAGTCCGTGATACATTCAAGCGTTCCGTTAGAACGGGTAAAGCAGTAGGCCCAGGCGGGAACCTGATCATGCAGGAAAAACTTACAGCAACATAGGGTACTACAGTGACACGATCGACGCCCCATGAGTCTCCGTGTACCACCAAACGGAGGATGGCATACACTCTACGAGGGCCGAAACCAAATTGATCCACAATCATTGCACCAGGGTCCTCTTCGGCCCCCGCAGAAGCATAGGAAACTAAGAGCACGAGCGTGTTTGGACTTGTCATTCTGTAATCAGCGAGTACTAGATTGTTCCCATGAATGTGCTTACCATTCGATAGCGAGATCAATACACTCAAGATCCTCTACACCGATGCCCTCACCAATTGACTGCCGCACGACTCCCGCTATGTCTGCCTCGTCCTTCAGCTCTTCAGTCCCCAAGGACCATTTTTGAATCCTTGTCTCGACCAAAGCAAACATAGCATCCCCATACGATGCAAGTGCAACAACGTTACCCGGCTCCGATCGCACCGCAGGGGGTGCTGACCATCCCAGAAGGCGCGAAAGAGAGAGGGTAGAAGATGTCGCGGGAGGGGAGAAAGGTCGCACTGTAAGCGCGTATTTTCCACCTTGGGAGGTGATCTCTAAGCGAAATACCTTGCCGGAAGATGTGGCAGCTAGGTATGCATATGACCCTGCTGCTCTTCCACTGACACTCCTCAGATCGGTTCGGACAACACACGAAACGTATTCCTCTTCGGCGGCCTCGAGAGGGAGACAGACTGTCTCAAAGGTGCTTCCCCCTGAAAGGCCTGATGAAATTGAGGGCCAAAAACGTGTTGCACCGGTGGGGGAAACGAGGATGAGACCTGGTTCAATGGAGCGCGAACGGGAAGGAACAATGGCATAGTGTGGTGCAGGAGGGGCGACGTTGGTGTAAGTGGGAGAAGGAGGAGGACATGGAAGGATGTAGCATGTTGGACTTGGAGAGCTTGGCTTGAGTGTAGCATGCGACCAGAGGAAACATGTCTTGGCAGACGCGACGAGCGTGTATCCCGAGGTGATGTCTACACACCCCGAATACGAGTCCGCTAGAAAATCTAGGAACTATGAATATGGGGGAACATTCAGCTGGGAACGACGCGCACCTGTGGATCGGAGAGCTTGTTTGACTTCCACTGGCAATGCACCATACAGCCTGACTGCCAGCTCCTCAGTTTTTGCGAACACCGCATCTCTTTGGCTCGATGCTCTCTCTGGCTGGGTATGCGGCGTAGGAACAGACGCCTCATCGATGTCCATGCCGGACTCTGCCACTGAGCGTGGAGGGGTAGCTGCCGACGCGACGCGTTGAGCACCGACGAGCCTGCGCGGTCGAGGCGACGTCCCGGACGACGGCTTTGGTGTCGCATATCTGTGGGTCCTTCGAGGTGGTGGAGAGGCGAACGTCGCCATGGGGGTCGTGGTTGTGAGACAAGGGCCGACCTTGACTGTAAACACGCGTCGATACCACCGTTCTATGACTGTCTCCGTTCCGAATGGGTTCCGTTCTTTTCCTCTGCCACTCACCCAGCTGTCCTTGTCTGCCGTCCTGAAGTGCGGACAGTCGTTCAGGTGGACGAGCTACCCAATCTCTCCGACTTCAAGTTGCGATCCCCCGTACGAATACCGATTTTGCCTGCGAGACCGCGTCGTCTGCTTGAGACAATCACCCGACGCCCTCTTTTATCGTTCTGTCTTTCCCCTCGGCCCAGTCCAAACGGACGCTCGCGAGGAGGAAACCCTCCTTTGGCTCAAAGACTACTTCCAACTGGACGTCGACCTTGTCGAACTGTACGACGAATGGAGTGAGCGAGATCCCGTCTTCCGCAAGGTGCGATCCCGCTTTCCCGGCATACGCGTGCTGCGGCAGGATCCTTGGGAGAACCTGGTCTCGTGAGTGAACACAGCACTGGTCTCGAGACTCGATGCGATTGCACGTAGATTTATTTGCTCTTCGAATAACAACATTGCACGGATAACAAAGATGGTCCATGCCCTCTGCGAGCACTATTCACCGCCTCTTCTGTCCCTCGAACCTCCGGTTCCTGTCCAAAACGATGTGGCGAAGGATGTTGCATATCACCCTTTCCCGTCCCCGAGTGCTCTTGCTTCCCCCGAGGTCGCAGCGAAGCTGCGGCTACTTGGCTTTGGATACCGTGCAGATTTCATCCAGCGAACGGCAAAGATGCTGGTCGACGAGTGTGGCGTCTCTACGATGGGCTCGACCGTACACCGTCACATTGAAGCCCCAGAGAAGTGGCTTGTGAGCCTGAGGGATATGGATACGACAAAAGCGAGAGAGGAATTGCTTAGGTTCGTCGGCGTGGGCCGCAAAGTCGCTGACTGCATACTGCTCATGAGCTTGAACAAGGTAGTCTTGACTTGCTAGCGTGCGTAATCGGTGCTAAACTCGGTAGCAGCAGGAGGTCGTCCCAGTGGATACCCATGTACATCAGATTGCAACGAAATGCTACGGGCTTCGTTCTCCTGCAGGTTCGAAGAAGGTTTTTATGACCCCTAGACTGTACGACGAGATCAGCAACAAACTAGCCGACACCTGGGGTGAATATGCCGGTTGGGCACATTCCGTGCGTGTTCAACACTCACGTGTGCCCTTGAGCTCACGGGAGAGGCAGGTTCTCTTTACTGCTGACTTGAAAGTCTTTTCAGCCTACGGAGTGCCAGCATCATCCTCTATCACCCCAACAGCAATCACTCCCGGTTCCGCTCCGACGACAACACCGTCGAGTAGTAAACGGACGAGGGAGACTGCACCAACTGACGCGGATAAGCTTCCGGTGGTCGTCTCGCAGGACGATAGGAACAATCTCATGCAAGACACCAGTCTCGCCGAGAGAGTGAAGAAGAGGCGGAGGGCTGCCGAGTAGACGCACACGAGCGATTGTGGCTGTGTCGTAGATCGAGTCTGTAGCACCACCTTCTCGACGCGGCCAGCGCTTGCAGCAGGATGTCCCCAGCGAAACCCATACAAGAAATCATAGATACGACACAAGGGAGCGACCGGGAAGCCCACTCTTCTGGGTCTGAGGCTGCTTATCCAGGACACTCCCCAGATGTGTCGCAGCCATCGTCATCCAAGCGCAAGAAGAAGAAAAAGTCCAAAGCTGCCAGAATCCCTGATTCGGCACATGATGAGGCACCAGACTCTCTTGTTGATCGCGTCGCGTCCGAGGGCAAGGCTGAGCAGAGCAGCGGAGTAGCTTCACCTGACGGGGAGGCGGTCACCCAAGCACTCAATCGGCTGAAACTTGCGGACGCGGTCAGGGAGAACGTGAGCGCCGCCGGACGTAGAAAGAACACTGTTGGAGAGCACAAGGTATGGTCGCACCGCTGTCCACACTCCGTTGTTATTCTGCGTAATCACCCTCTCCAAGTTTTGGGCGACTCAGCCGGTCCCTCAACTGGGTAGGCAAGATCATCCTCGTCCAGGCGCATCTGTAGATGACAATCACCCCCTAGGCGATCTCCCGCCGACTGAAGATGGGTTCATTGAGCCCACCAAGGCATTTGAGGAGGTTCGCCAAGAACCATATCCATTGCCGAAGGACTTCGAGTGGTCGACTCTCGACCTCGACGACCCCAAGCAGGCATGTGGATTTGTCTGGCTAATATCTATGCTGATATGAGTCCTAGATCAAAGAGGTCTACGACCTGTTGTCCTTAAACTACGTCGAGGACGATGATGCTTCCTTCCGTTTCAAGTACAGCGCTGAATTTCTTGCCTGGTATATCCTCCATTTCATCATCTTTGGGGATAAGGGATCAACGTCACCCCAGGGCACTCAAACCGCCGGGCTATTATAAAGAATGGCATGTCGGTGTTAGAGTTTCCTCGAATAAGAAACTCGTTGCCTTTATCTCCGGCGTTCCGATGACTCTCCGCGTGCGCCAAAAGTAAGCTTTCTCGTGTCTTCCCATCTACCATGGCTTTACTCTTTGTAGCGTCCTTCGCGCGAGCGAGATTAATTATCTTTGCGTACACAAGAAATTACGCTCCAAGCGACTCACACCTGTCCTCATTAAAGAGGTTACGCGACAGGTCAACCTGTGTGGGATAGCTCAGGCGATCTACACTGTTGGGCTCCTCCTCCCAACTCCAGTCGCGACTTGCCAGCGCGTTTCATTTATTCTTGTCTCGAATGTCATCATCTTACATCCATGCAGATACTATCATCGTCTGATCAACGTCTCGAAGCTGGTCGATGTAAAATTCGCTTACGTCCCGCGAAACATGACTCTTGCACGAATGATCCGGACTCACAGAATAGATACAAGGCCCTTGTTACCTGGTCTCCGTGAGATAGAAGAAAGGGATGTTCCCGACGTAACAGATCTATTTGCGCGCTATATGCAACGCTTCGACATGGTACCCCTCATGACTGCCGATGACGTGCGACATCAGTTCCTTAGCGGGAAAGGAGAATTGGAGGACCGTACTCTGGAAAATAACCGACGACCAAAACAAGTGGTGTGGACGTACGTCGTCGAGGTGAGTGATGCCGCATGTTAACAGCTCTATATTTTCGTCCCTCAGACGCATCTGTGTGCGCGAGGTAGGACCCCGAGACACACCGCATAACCGATTTCTTCTCGTTCTACTCTCTGCCATCGACGGTGATAAACAGTCCCAAACACGACAGCGTCGAGGCGTGCTACCTATTCTACTACGCGAGCGACGTCGCATTTGCGCTCGGAGAAGACACTGACGCCAAACTGAAGACGCGGCTCGTTCAGCTGATCGGCGATGCACAGATCATTGCTTCCCGAGCCCAGTTTGACGTGTTCAACGCAGTCAGTATGATGGACAACGTGAGTTTCATGGAGGATCTCAAGGTAAGCTGGTCGCGCATTCCACTTGGCATGTGGCCTTACTGGATTTCCTAGTTTGGTGGGGGTGACGGGTTCCTTAACTTCTATTTGTACAACTGGAGAACAGCACCACTGGCAGGCGCCACGTCTGTTGGTGGTGTAGAGGCGGGAAGGGGTGTTGGTGTGGTGATGCTCTAGGTGACTTGCCTGGTGACATCTGGCACGATTGACTTGAAAGCCTGGTATTTGTCTCAATTCCCTCGTGTCGCACAACCCTGCGTCCACTAGAGGTGTTCTATATCGGTGTACATACACATGTCTCATGCATCTTCTACAATGTTCAGTCGCTGTCGATCTCAATGATATCATCATCATCCACGCCCCAGTCCGGGGTTGGACTCCGTCGTTTAGGCTGCGGTTTAGTTGGCTTGGATCCGGTGGTGGCGCCAAGTGAGCCACCCCGGAAACTTGGAGGGACGTGTGTTGGTGCCAGTACTGCACGGGAACCCAGAGTCTGCCCAGCACCCCGAGATTTCTGACCAGCCTGCGTATGTGAAGGAGAGCCTGCCTTCTCTTTCCCCTTTGCTGACGCCGTCTGAACAGGACGGCCATTCAGAGTGTTGCCAGAACCGGCGAATGTTGGCTAAAAATTGAGGCTTTGGCGTGAGTTAGGACGAACATGTTGAAACATGAAACGTACTGGAGGGCTCGAGGCATTCGGGGATATCGACGCCTTGGGTTCTGGAGGCACGTATGGGACGACATTGAAACCAAAAAACAACTTCCCAAACGGAAGATTCAATGCCGCCGGTACCTTGACCTCGGACTCCAGCATTTCGCTCGTAACAACCTTGTGCTTGCTGAAACAGAGGCCTCAGTAATTCATCCCATCGACAACGTCTGGAACAAACTCGGTTCGAATAATTTTGCTGCCATTGGCCACGTCTTCTACACCACGGTGACTGATACCCTTTCCCTTGGTCTTCCGCCCGGCTAGTGATTCGCCCTTGCCCTTGAAACTCTCCCAATGGTCACCCCCCTTGCTCACAATTGAAGTTCCGCCCGCGACGAATCCGCCTGCTAGCGATGACGACGGCCGAGACGATCCGGGTGACGACGAGTTGAGATCAATCTTGAGTTTTGAAGCCATTGTCGTGGGAGGAGGTGCTTTCGGTCGTTCGGGCTCCACATAACCAACAGGAGGAGCAAAATCAACCTCAAGATCGGTGTCAAGTACGCAAATGCCTGCTCCTCCGGGTGTGGCTTCCATCACAAGGAAGCCGAATACCATCGAATTATAGCTTATTTCGATGATATCCCCTTGGGTGAGAGCAGAGAAGTTGCGCAGCGCCTGTTCCAAACTAGGTACACGTTAGCTGCGAGGTAGAAGTTGTGCTGGGCTGGACATACACGGCCTTGGGGTCGGAGATCTCGAGAAAGTGGACGGTTTGAGGCTGTAGTTTGACGAACTTGCCTTTCGGAAGTTCCGTGCCAGTGATTCGAATAGGATCGCCTTCTTCGAGACGTAGTGTTTTCATCATCCAGTAAGGCAGATGCACGATCCCCTCTTCCGCAATGAACTCCAAGACGCCCGCGTGCGTGGATGCTGCAGAGTTTGAAGGATTGCGAAGCTGGAACATCCACGGTGACTCGAGATCCAGGCTTGTGAGATGAGCTAACGCAGAGGGCGGCATGACAACTAGGTGGTGAAGGAAATGAGTATCTAGTGGGCGAGCTACATTAGACGTACTTTTTCCACCATAGGACAGGTTCTCGCGCTCCCTACCGGGGAGCATGGCCACACTGTAGGCCTTGAGATATTCATCATACGACCTGGCTGGTGGACGGCCGACTCTAGGGCCAAGCGGACCACCAAAGCCCCTACGATGATCTGGGTAAGATCGCAGGACGTAGGACGAAGGGAACACCCACTGCGCGAGTTGAGCTAACAGGCCACCTGGGGCGCCGAAGCCATTCTGGTTTCCAAACTGCAGAATCTTTCAGCGATGTGGGACACCCCGGAATATGAGGCTCACAAAATCCATGGAAGAATGTGGTCAGGGAACAAGAGCAGTCAGCGTATACGCAACGCTCCTTTTACGGCGAAGGCTGTGTCGGCCCCAGGTCAAGAAGGTTACCGAAACGCGTCTGGCGTCCTTCAGAACAGATCTCGTTCGCGTCCAGAATAATGGCGACAAAGGCTGCACCGGCCGCACGTTCCGGCTCCAATGCAGCGTTCAACGACAAGGTCAGTCGCGCAACACCTTCACATCCGTTCTGACCCTCGCGCAACGTGTCTGCAGGGCAAACCGATGGAACTTCGCATGTCCAACATGGTGGCTGCCAAAGGTTTGTTTGCGGTGTCATTTTTTCTGCTCGGCTTACTATTTCGTGCAGCCATCAGCGACGCAGTCCGTACTTCACTTGGACCAAGAGGGATGGACAAGATGGTATCAACTTGCCGATCTCTACTAAAGCCTTTCAAAATCCTAATCGAATCGTAGATCCAAACTGCCAAAGGCGAAGTAATTATCACAAACGACGGTGCCACTATCTTGCGGAGCATTCAGGCATTGCACCCCGCTGCTAAAATGGTAGCATTACACTTTATGCCTTGCAGCGATGGTTTATCGTCTCTCTAGCTCGTTGATTTGTCTGCTGCACAGGATGTGGAAGCAGGCGACGGTACGACCTCAGTTGTTGTCTTGGCTGGTAGCCTTCTCGGCGCAGCCGAGAAGATGCTCTTAAAGGGCATCCACCCAACGATCGTTGCAGAATCTTTTCTCAAGGCGTCTGTCAAAGCTGTGGAGTACTTGACTGAAGTATCAGTTCCGGTTGACTTGAATGATAGAGCCAATCTACTCCGTGCGGCCAGCACATCGTTGAACTCCAAGGTCTGTGCTGCTATTTTCGAGGTGGCGAGAGCCTCACTGTTCCCATAAGATCGTCTCTCAATATTCTTCGACCCTTGCACCCATCGCCGTCGCTGCCGTAACCCGTCTTGTGACACCCCAATCTTCGAGCGTGGACCTGAGAGACATCAGGATAGTGAAGAAGGTTGGTGGTACAATTGAAGACACCGAGCTTGTGGATGGTGTTGTCTTGAATCAAAATGTTATTGTCTCCGCTGGTGGCCCCACCCGTATAGAAAAGGCTAAGATCGGTATAATTCAATTCCAACTTAGCGCACCAAAACCTGACGTAGGCCTCCCTGCACCTTCACATCTATATTTCTTGACTGTACCTAGATGGATAATACCGTTGTCATCAACGACTACCGCCAAATGGATAAGGTTATCAAGGAAGGCCGTCAGTACTTGCTCAACATCTGCAAGAGAATCAAGAAGGCAAACTGCAGTGTTCTTCTCATTCAAAAGTCCATCCTCCGAGACGCCGTCGACGACACCTCTCTCAGCTTTCTCAAGCGCCTCAACATCCTAGCTGTCAAGGACGTTGAGCGCGATGAGATTGACTTCCTCTCGAAGAGCCTGGGATGCAAGCCGATAGCAGATATCGAAGCATTCACAGAGGATAAGCTCGGATACGCCGATCTGGTCGAAGAGACATCACAAGCTGGAGCGAAAGTCGTCAAAATCACTGGTGTCAAGAACAGGGGCCGTACAGTCAGCATCCTCGCAATGGGCTCAAACAATCTTGTCGTCGAGGAATGTGAGCGTAGTCTACACGATGCTCTCTGCGTTGTACGGTGCATTGTAAAGAAGCGGTATGACTACCCGGTCTTGATTGACGTGGCATCTGCTGAAGTTGTCGACTCAGAGCCCTCATTTGCGGGGGTGGTTCCCCTGAAATCCACGTCTCCCGCCTTCTTTCTCAGTATGCACAGTCGTTGAAGGGCATGGAAGCGTATTGCTTCCAGGCATACGCGGATGCTTTAGAGGTCATCCCCACCACCCTCGCCGAAAATGCGGGTTTAAATCCCATCGCGATCGTTACTGAGTTGCGCAATCGACACGCCCTTGGGGATCGCAATGCAGGCATCAATGTTCGGACGGTGAGTCTGCGTTTGATGGCAGTGAGACGTGCTGCTAATGGCAGATTCAGGGCTTAATTTCCAACATTCTGGAGGAGGACGTTGTGCAGCCTTTGTTGGTATCCACTAGTGCGATCGAGTTGGCGACAGAAACGGTGGGCCTACTGCTGAAGATCGATGACTATGTACAAGCTAGATAATGAAGCCAAGGGGCCACCCTGCATAATGCCTACATCGATGAGTGCGTGTAGTCTTGCCGAAGTCTAGAAAGTCGATGTAGGTCAGGAATTTCGCATCACTTGAGCGCAAGGTAAAGACGAGAGAAAAAGAGTGCCAGGACCGTGGATTGAACACGGGACCTTCAGATATCGTGTGGGCTTCAGTCTGCTGCTCTCCCAGCTGAGCTACCCCGGCGACAAAGGTTTGGTTTTTCGTGCGTGTTTAGGCGCCACTTCAACGGCCGCTACCGCATTTGGCGCCATCTAGCCAGACTTTGATCCTCCTGGTCCTCTCGGAGGGCGTCCTAAAGATCAGCAAGTATGTCTGGTGCAGGGCCTCGCGAAAATGTATTCGCCACGCGAATGGCACTAACGAACATGAAGCTGCGTCTCAAGGGTGCTGAGACGGGTCACTCCTTGCTCGCAAAGAAACGTGATGCCCTCACCACGCGATTCAGGGCGATCCTCAAGAAAGTGGACGAGGTGCGGCCAGCATGCGTCACCCCGACTACCTTTCGCGACTGACTGAAAAAACCTTGACCAGGCGAAACGAAAGATGGGACGAGTGATGCAGCTCGCCTCGTTCTCGATGGCCGAGGTCACGTACGCAACGGGGGACATTGCGTACCTCGTGCAGGAGCAGGCAAAACTAGCAACGTTTCGCGTCAAGGCGACGCAAGAGAACGTTTCTGGTGTGTTGCTGCCAGCGTTTGAGACTGATCGAGTTTCCGGCTCGGGTATGCCCTCCCTTTTGCGTGCCATTGCCTGCTAGACTCTCGGCATTTTGTTAGACTTCAACCTCACGGGTCTCGGACGCGGAGGACAACAGGTTCTACGAGCCAAGGAAGTCTATGCTAAAGCACTCGAGACGCTTGTGGAACTCGCATCGCTTCAGACGGCTTTCATGATTCTCGACGAAGTCATTCGAGCCACGAACCGTCGGGTGAATGCGATCGAGCACGTCATCATTCCGAGATTCGACAACACGATCAAGTATATCATAAGTGAACTGGATGAGATGGATCGCGAGGAGTTTTTCAGGCGAGTCCTGGTTTGCAGTCCGTTCAACCGACGCGAAGCTCACTGGTCAAAAGATTGAAGAAAGTGCAAGGAAAGAAGAAAAGGCAGGCAGCGATCGCCGATGCCGACAAACAACCCACGGCAGGCGTGGAAAGGAAGCCTGCCGGGTCGACCAGGACCAACAACGGACGGTCTGATGATGCGGTGGTAGAGACCGTGGTGGAAAGCACCATACCCGAGGGGACTGTGATCGAAGAGGTGGCAGTTGATGCAGATGCAGTTGAACAAACTGTAGTAGCAAAGCCGGAAGCGGAGCAAGCCACTGCAGACTTGCTAAACACCAAGGACGAGGATGTGATTTTCTAGCCCAGTTAAACAGCACTTTATACGGGCTCATATTATCACTGTTCGCTCATTGTCGTGGATGCTGAGTGACCGTTGACCGTACTATGCATGCCAAACCCTCAGCAGCTCGGCCATGATGTGTATCATATGGGGATCGATGCATAGGTACACGGTGGTTTTTATAGAGCGGAGTGCGGAAAGTCGAGGGGAAAGGAGCGTCAGGTAGTTTACTTGTTGAGGGCGAGTCAGGCATACAATTGCACGGAAAGTGGCGACATACATCAACAATCTCCACGTCGTCAGATTTTTCCGCCTTTTTTCTATCCTTGCGGTCCAAGATTGCTCGCCTGTAGTAGGAAAGTCCAGACAATGAAATTAAGAACGCCGAAACACAAGTCGACGGACCTGTCCTTGTCGAGCTTGATGCTGGTGATGACGACCTTGGAGGGGTGGACGCCAATGGGCACTGTCGCACCATTGGACTTGTCACGTTGCACGCGGTCGACGTGAATGACCCATTTCTTGCGATACACCTGGGTGACCTTTCCTTCTCGACCCTTGTACTTTCCGCGCACAATCTTAACCTCGTCGTCCTTACGAATAGGCAGTGACCGCGTCTGGATGCGAATAAATGCAACATGATCAGGATGGGACGAAAGTACTCAGGCGTCCACGTACATTGTGCTTTCCGCGAAGCTCCTTCGAGAGAGGCGAAGACATGATTTTACGGCGGACAGACGAAGGAGCACTAAAGTGCGCTTTACGGGACTTGCGCCGTGAGGAGGAAACATCTGTAGAGTGATGAAAATGAGTAACACCTCCCAGCGGCATCCAAGTTTCAACGCATCCGAGCCACACACTGGGCATCCAGCCTGTTGTCGGTCAAGTGGTAGCGATATCGCATAGAAAGTCGAGAAACGCGATCATGACATAGAGTAGATGAGAACTAACCAGGGCTGTACTTCATCTTGATCTTGAGGACGTCGGCGACGATGTCGGCGGGCCTGGGGGGTGGATGTGGTATGAGTTGTTTGGTCCAAAGTTTGCGCTTCGGAGTTTGCCGATTCACGTCTGCCTGGGACAATGCTTGGGACAATGCTTGCTGGGTTGTGCAGAGCATGCCTGCAGACAAGGTGCGCCCAAGCAAGCTAAAGTTTAAAGGGGATAAGACGAAGAAGAAACGGAAGAGAGATGATGACGACGATGGTTCTAGTAAACACAGGCGCGCCGAGGAGGAGGAGGCTCCCGACACCTGGGTCATGCCGGAATCCCCAGCAGAATTGCGCGGTCCTACATTCATCATGCACCCCTCAGATCCCTCCCCTATCTCCGTGAACTTTGACTCGACGCGAAACAGGATTATATTGCATCCCCTTGACAAGGAGGGCACTTCCGAGTCAGCCACCTTTCTTGATCGCGAACCGACTGAGATCGGACAAGTATGGGTTATAACGCGCGTCGCTGGCTCTCCTACCATCAATCTTCGAACGGGAACTGGGGAAGGAAAGTTTCTGTCCTGTGACAAGCACGGCATCGTCACGGCAAACAGAGAAGCTCGAGGACCAGAAGAGGAGTGGACTCCGGTAGTTTTGCCCGACGGCATGGTTGCGTTCATGAACGTGTATGAAAATTATCTTGGTGTGGATGAAGTCGCGGGTGGCGCCTTGCAACTGCGGGGAGACTCTGAAGAGGTCGGCTTCAAAGAGCGTTTTTGGATAAAAATCCAGAGCAAATACAAGAAAGAGGTCCACGAGGAGAAGAAGAAACGAGAGGCTGGGTCGGAGATGACCGTCATCGATGAAGCAAGTGCCAAGTTAGTCCCTTCCTCTCTTTTTTCTACAACGTTCTGAACGCGGTCGCTTCTTAGCCGTCTGTATCAGACATGGGGTGCAGGGCGGTCTGTCACGTCGAAAGAAGACAAGAAAGAGGTGGGGTCAGACATCCATATTTCATCATCCTGGTGGTTGACGCCGTCGCACAGTTGAGACGTGCTCAAAAAGAAGGTCGTTTAGCTGAGGCCATGTTAGATCGTAGATCAAAACTCAAGAGGTACGACATGCCACCACTACCCGTTGAATTGTTGGCTCAGTTTACCACTAGCGATCGATTCTGCTGAACCATGAATGTGTTTACGTGTATATGTGATCGTCTAGCATCACCAGCACCAGCCGCGCTCGAACGATTGTGTCCTGCGTCGTCGCCTTGGTTTGGCTAGTGGCGCAGTCAGTGTCCACCGCCTCATGTAGTCGGACACAGTCCAGTTTTCATTATTCGCCTCCAAATCGTCGCCTGCCGTTTTTTCACCGCCGCATGCTAACACATCTGCCTCACAATTGTCGTAGTTGCTGTATCTCACTCGCAATAGGTCTCCTGCCTGCGGTGCCCCTCCTTGCACTTGCAGAGTGATCATGAGTGCATGAGTGTAGTGAGCACCGCCACGGGTCATCGCCTTTCGACGGCCCAGTACTCTTGCATCAGTCTCACATCGCTTGCATCATGGCAGGTCCTGGCCAGATGGGCTAGGCATCTTCGTTTCCCGACCTGAGACAACTAGAGTCGGTCCTACTCACAGCCACATTCTCTGGTTTGCCCCCTTTTGAGGTATTGATCAGCCGTAGTCTCAAGGCGATACCATTCTGCTGTCGATCGCCAGAAACCGTCACTGGGCTCTGCCTTTATTTCCATCTTATGGGCGAGTGATGCATCGAAGATCATGCAGATACCGGACACCAAGGATCATTTCTCCCGCCACGCTGGCTTGCGGGCGCTGTGCGGCGGTATCCTTCTTGACCTGTCCCGAGCGCAGGGTCTCCCAGAATAGATTACCTGTGTCCGGCAACTTGAATTTAATATGCCCGTCAACTACCTTGATCTTCCATATCAGCTTCCTCGTGGTTTTATCGCCGGCAACAACTTCCTATACTCTCGCTTCCCATCTGCAATTTCTGATCCTGTGCGTTCTAAATACCATCATAAAATATTTGATGCTATTCGTCAACCCTTTGGGGTCATGATGTTGATTTTCAGATTTTGCTCACAGTCGGGGGGCTGAAGCCTAGGATGGACCAAAACGGCGCAATATTCTAGCCCACATGCCAACTGTCTCATCACCTGATTGATGCAGTTTCGTTGCTAGTTCATGCAAATGGCCAGTGTTTGTTCATCAAGTATTTCGTCGACGGCTGAACGCACCGGCATCTGGCATACGTGCATGAATTTTCTTCGTGATTGGACTTGGATGATGACGCGCCATCCGGTGTATCACCGGCAAATGCATCCCAGCTGGTTGGGTGGTTCCTTAGTGCGGAAGGGCTATCTCTGCTGTTCCGTATGGGTCGTAGAAGCGAATATTTCCAGGACAAACGCCAGCTGGATGCCAAGGATTTTTTTCTCGTACGTTTTGTGCTTCAATCCTGCACATACCGATGCTGTTGGTGGCTTTGGCCATCAACAGCGGCTCATCACTTGTTTCTTGATGGTATGTGTCTTGTCTCACGTCGTGCCATGTGTAACGTGGTTTCTGCAATATTTAAGAGTTTGGCGTTGCTCTTGGGTGCCTCCATCTCCATCTCCTGCACAGATTTCCATGTTTTCGTTCAAAGCCCTTCTATCGTTCGTCATCGTCAGCCTGGCTGTCGTGGACGCGAGTCCCCTCAGTCGTGACGGTAGCAAGAAGGCTCTTAGCTTCGCCACCAGGGTTAACAAGACGGGTGCCCTCAACATTGCCGAAGCCGAACGCGAACGCATTCGTACTCTCAAACACGCCGGTAAACTTGACAAACGCTCCAATTCCTTTGGTACTACGAACAGCGCAGTTGCTTACACTGCTCAAGTCGGGATTGGCAGTCCCGCCACCGACTGTGCGTGCATCTTTGTTGGCCTGAGCGCGTGGGCTGATCAATTATAGACACGCTTCTGATTGATACAGCAAGTGCCAATACTTGGGTCGGGGCCTCCAAGGCATACATCCCGACTAGTGCTAGCAAAAATACTGGAAACTCTGTTGTACGTCTCTAGTACATTCATCCACCTGTGTTACACTCCACTCAAATGTGATTATAGTCGGTGCATTATGGCTCCGGGAGCTTCAGTTGAGAGGAATGGATCGATACCGTCACACTCGCTTCTGGCCTGGTTATCAAAGAACAGTCCATCGGGGTTAGTAGCTCAGTTACTGGTTTCTCCAACGTCGATGGCGTTCTTGGTGTGGGTCCTGTCGACCTTACTTCTGGTAAGGTCAGCAACACGGCCACAGTACCAACGGTATCGGACAACCTTTTCTCTCAGGGAACGATATCTGAGGAGGTACTTGGAATCTACTATGTCCCGGCTTCGGAGTCGAACAGCGGTGGAACACTCACGTTTGGCGGCGTCGACGACTCGGTCATCACGAGCTCAGTGAATTATGTCCCGCTCACATCCACCTCTCCTGAGTCACAATACTGGGGTATTGACCAGTCACTCGCTTACGGCAACAACACCATCCTGTCGACGACCGCCGGTATTGTTGATACCGGCACCACCCTCATCCTCATCGCTTCTGGTAAGCGATGCGCTAAGACCGACTAACCATGCACTGATCTCTTGCTTCAATACCTACAGATGCATTCCAGAAATATCAGTCTGCGACAGGGGGTATGCCGGACCCAACCACAGGCCTCCTCAAGATTAGTTCCTCTCAGTATTCTGCCTTGCAGACGCTATCGTTCCACATCGGCGGCACGTCCTATGACCTCTCGCCCAATGCACAAATCTGGCCCCGTTCGCTGAATTCTGTTATTGGGGGTTCCTCTGATTCGATCTATCTTGTCGTCGCTGATGTCGGCAGCGTGTCCGGATCTGGGGTTGATTTTGTCAACGGGTACACTTTCCTGTGCGTTCCCCCTCTCTTTGGCCTGTTCTGCGAGTACTTTAACCACACACCTACTCTAGCGAACGCTTCTACAGCGTTTTTGACACTACCAATAAGCGAGTCGGCTTTGCCACCACGGCCTACACCGACGCAACTACGAATTAGAGCTTTTCGCTCACGCGTTCTCATTCACACTGTCTGCATCAAATTGTGTGCCTGGCCTATTCTTCTGTGTTGTGCTTCATATCTATTGGGGTGTTTGTTTTATATATATGTGGACGCAGGTGTTAGGTGAGATACGAGTGACAGAACTGTTCTGATTGTGGGGTGACATCGGCATGCGCAAGAGGAAGTATTGCAACATGTGCTCGATCCAGATGAGGCCCATACCGTTCTATAGAGGGCCAGCTGGAGGGGACGACCGCGATATCTACGCCGCTGACGAAGTGCGGCCTATGTTGGAACGATCGTGACGAAGTGCAAACTAGATGCCCACAACAGATCAACCAGTTGACAAAGTAGTACCCGGTGAAGGCGCCGACGATCGCAAGAAGTAACTAACAGGCGTCGGAAAGGCATGAGACTGCTGTGCAGGCTACGGGCCTTTGTATCCTTCTTTAACTAAACACTGAAATTTCGTTCTTCGATGGGGAGGTTCGACGTACCGGCGACATATACTGTCTCGTGTCGCCACCGGGTAATCCGAGAGCTACATGCTGCCATTAGATCCATGAGACCCCCGGTGAATAGCGTTAGTGGTGTCGAAGTGCCACTCGGGGCGGAAAAAACAGTCGGACCGACCAAGCAGCATGTGCACTGTGAGACACGTCGTCAGACGTGGGACTTCTATCCTGTCCAGCTCTAGATCATCCTGTGTGATTCAGGATCATGTTGATAACAAGCCGAGGGATGTGAATACGCACTGACCGATGTCCGGGGGCGACTGTTGTGCTCGACGCTCTCAAGTCGATTCTACAGATCATGTTTTTCGTGCGCAGGTCTTTTGTTTTCGCGCAGACGATAATTTCAGCGCGCGTAAACCAGGAATTTTTTTTTGGGAATATACGACGCCATATCGGTCAAGTTTTGATACAGCGGGTGCTCCAACCACAAGCAAAAGGATTCGGGTAGTCGTGTAAGCCCGCTATGTTACCTAGGTCTAGATGATCAGTAACAGATAAGGTTGTTGTTTCCTATTTACCAACGCCGTCAGTCACTAATAGAACCAAACAATTATGCCAACAGACCCGAGTCTAAAACGTTCTGGACGTCCCAACCATTCCATTGGCGAGAAATTTCTCATCTGGCACATGGGTAACGATACTATGAACGAAACACTGACTGTAGCCACGCCCGAAGTTCTGCCGTTTGTCGGCAGCCTTTCCACTTTCCACTTTGTGTTGCTCTCTCTTGCAGCAGCTCTATTCCTTGTTGGTTCGTTTCATCGCGTATTTCTAATGCTTGTGCGAGGCTCACTTGGGCGTAGGTTTATCATTTGCTCTGAGGAAATCGAAATCTAGAGGCCACACCTTGCTGTTAGTTGGGCCGTCCGACTCCGGCAAAACTGCCATACTGTCGAATGTCAGTCCCCTAAATGTCTCTCAAAGACCGGACGTTCCTCAGGGCGGAAAAGATTAGCTAGCATACAATCAAACATTGCCGTCGCACACTTCATTGCAGACAAACTCGGCCCAAATGAGGCTGACTCCCACAAAGACCTTGCGGGTGGTCGATGTACCTGGACATCCGCGGATCAGGGATCAATTTCGGGAACATCTCAAGGAAGCTAAAGTCATCGCTTTCGTAGTTGACTGCAGCACCATTTCACGCAATGGTTCTGTTGTTGCCGAGTATGTGTTTTCTCGTCTGGTTTCACACCCAGGAGTTGGCGTAACTAATGTTGCTAGACACCTACATCATGTTCTACATGCAATTACATCGCTTTCCCCGGCGCGGTCTCGACCAACACTCGTTATCCTCGCACACAAGACAGATCTGCTCAAAGTCGGGGCTGCGTCTAGCTCAGTCAGCGAGGTCGCTATTACGCGAGTTCGCAGTATCCTCGAGCGCGAACTTGAGAAGAGGAGGGTTTCACAGTCAGGAGGTGTCGGGGTGGAGAGTCTTGGTGCTGACGGAGAAGGAACAGAAATGGGGGGCCTGGAGTGCGGTGGTGCATCGGGTGGTGTGTTCAAGTTCAGCGAATGGGAGGGTGGAGACGTCGAATTTGTCTCGACATGGGTCAACGTTGGAGAGACCGAGAAGGAGACGACCGTCGACGGGCTGGACGAGCTGAGGGAGCGGCTGGGTCCGCAGTGATCAAACACAGCCAAACACGGTAACTGTATATAAACGACGTACCTTCTCTGGTTTCGTTCAACGCATCCTTTGAGACAGTGCCCGCTCGATCCATCTTCAGGGTGTTCGTGGCGATTCGGCTCTGCGGAGAGAAGCGGCGAGGATTACGAGCACACGCACCTCCTCGTGGTGCAGTGAGCGTCAGACCTTCCCTACATGCAAGTAGCACAGTCTCTAGGTATTTCACTTGACAATGCGGGCTCAGTGTGAACGAGTGTGACAGTGACAAGTCTGACTAATGCGTACCATGTCACGATAACGGCAGTCAACCCCACCTAGAAGTTTGCACTTCTGACGTGTTCTTCGTTCTTATTCCTCGACGACCATGTTCATTATCAACTGGTTTTGGGACGTCCTTGCACAGCTCGGTATGCTCTTCTCCCAGCAATCCCAGTCACCAATGCTCACATTCATGTTTGCTCAACCAAGGATTATTGCACAAGAACGCCAAAATCCTCTTCCTTGGTCTGGATAATGCCGGAAAGACTGTCTGTAGTTGGCGCTCGTGCCCTGCGCGCAGGTTATCTAACCATTTTATCCACAGACCCTTCTGCACATGCTCAAGAATGACAGGCTGGCCACTCTCCAGCCCACCCTCCACCCAAGTGTGTTCTGTGAGCGTGTATATGCCCACCCAATCTGATGTGCTCCGGTTAGCTTCCGAGGAACTAGCCATCGGTAACATCAAATTCACCACCTATGATCTTGGGGGACATCAACAAGGTGCGTGGCCGAACGTGGCTTTTTGCATTTCTCTTCCATCACTGGGTGCTGAGTGATCCATGTTCACGTAGCTCGTCGCCTCTGGCGTGACTACTTCCCCGAGGTCGACGGTATCGTCTTCTTGGTCGACTCCGCTGACTACGAACGCTTTACTGAATCAAAGGCCGAGCTCGACGCATTGCTCTCCATCGAGGAACTCGCCAAGGTCCCCTTCCTCGTTCTTGGCAACAAGATTGATGCACTCGGCGCTGTGAGTGAGGAAGAACTCAGACATCATCTCGGACTCTACCAGACGACTGGCAAGGTTT
Source organism: Boletellus deceptivus (assembly GCA_038090195.1). NCBI lineage: Eukaryota > Fungi > Basidiomycota > Agaricomycetes > Boletales > Boletaceae > Boletellus > Boletellus deceptivus. Next base: position 68,103 of record JBBPMG010000039.1, read on the forward strand.
GTTTCACCTGTATCCCGCTCAGACAACCGGCGCTAATTCAGCACATCAGGGCAAGGTCCAGCTGAATGACATCCGGCCGATTGAGTTATTCATGTGCTCGGTTGTTCAGAGGCAGGGTTACGGCGAAGGTACGTCTTCTTGTTACCAGACGTGTTCTTCGTTCACTTGGCATTGTCAGGGTTCCGGTGGATTTCTCAATACGTATGTTTTGCTCCTGCTTTGCTGTAATGTCTCACTCACTTGCTTGTTAGATATGATGTTATCGTCTGGGGAGGAGGCGAGTGTCCTTAGGCATACGATTACCTAGTAGCTACCCGTGCTCTCGTCTCGATCACTTTTCTTCAGAGATATGCACTGCTGTCGACCAATCCATGCTTTGGTTCTAGTGGACCATTTCCACATGAGCATGTATCACCTAGATTCCTATTTATATGACAGGTCGACGTCGTAATACATCGTGGTACTAGTAATGCAGCATGCCTGGCTATGATAGCACCCCCCGAGTGTATGCCTTCAAGATGTCTCCAAGCACCCACGCATGTCCACCGACGTAGAGCAAACTCCTTGTCCAAAGACTGAAGAACACATTCTCTCCCAAGAACTCGAGTTTGTACGCTTCGGCGAGCCAGGCCGCCTGTGTACCTGCCCAGACGACAAAGTGCCACCACGAGAACTGCACACGCGACGCAAGGAGGGGGAGGAAGAGCGTGTACCATAAAAAGTATTGCGAAGTGCACACTCGGTTGAACAGCACAAAGGCGAACGTCTGAACGAACCACGCGAACGGGAGGTCCTGCGTGTGGCGTCCGAGCAAAACGCCTGCGCCAAGCGAGAGTGAGAGCTGTGGAATGAGGCTCGTAAGTGGTGAACGAAGGCACCGTCGGGCGAGCGAAAGACCCTCCTTGTCGTCGAACGCGCGGGTAGATCGGCCGGGGTAGGTGAGATACGCAAGGTAAAAGTAAGGGGAGAAATTGTGCCGATGATCGAGGCGGTCCGCATGATACAGATAAGCTTCGTACAAGAACGGGTATCCCCATCTGTGGTGACGAGTTAACAGTCAGTGACCAGTGGATCCAAAAATGGCGAAAAACAACGGAGGAACGTACATGGCGTAGCAGAGGGCGCCGAGGAAGAAAAATGTACTGGCACTGAGGATCGCAAACCGAAGCGTTCGGGTACACACGAGCGACTTGACAAACGTGAAGCCCCAGCCAGATGTTGGCCGTGTTTGAGCAGCAATCGCGGTTACGCAGCTCACGCCGTAGATGATGGGATAGATCTTCCAATGGGTGCTGATGCCCAACATCACCGCCGCTGCATCCCATCGGTGGTGGAGAGCATAGTACAATGTGAGGAGGACGAGGGTGCAGAGGACGGATTCGGAAGACCCGCGTGTGGAGATGCTAAAGACGAGTGGATTGAGTAGATGCGCTGACGCAAGGAGGGTGGCCCATGAATTTCCTTGGGAAACGGGGGTACTTTCTGTGTCCATACTTTTGCGCTGCTCGAGCGGCTTCCCGTTGCTATTGGTCGACGGTCGCGTTGATGGAAAGAGGACGTGTGCCGTGAGCAACCGATATATGAGCACCCCATTGACGAGGTCGCAAGCCGCAAAGAGATATTTTCCAAAAGACGGATGAACGAGCTCGTTTGGGAGTAACAGGACAGCTAGCAAGGGCGTATAGCGGTACGTCTCGCGATTGTATGGGCTAAAGGAGACAAGCGGTCGTCACTCGGACGAACTGTGAGGACAAAGACGCGTACTTTCCGACATTCAACCGAAACTCTTTTGTCAATGGCCCTCGGGCGACGTTGTCCGCAGCTGGATGCAAGAGGAATCTCGCTGCGTCGCTGAAAACGCGGTAGTCGACATCGGTGTACTTTACGACGGAGTGGGCGTCATGCCACTCGCTGTAGAGAATGAGGCCGACCCTAAGCGACGCAGATGCAAGCAAGAGTGCCCGGAACGGAGGAAGATGCCTCTGCCAGGTGTGGAAACTCTGGCATTGAGGGCTCATTTGGCTCCTGGCGGCACAAGATGGCGGCGCGGTCAAAGACGTCGGTGACCCTCTTCCCATTTACGTACGAACCATCAGCACGGTGTATCTGCGCGTTTGGCATACGAACACCAGGACGAATGGATCTGGCAGTGTCCTACTTCAGGCGGACGGGTCTCACCACACCCCGTAGAAAGGGACTGTTTATCCCACTGCTGGCGCTCGCATCCGGCTTTGACGAAGGAAAGGCACGCTCACCAGAGTGGCGGTGCCATACGAAGGCCAGCGTCAGAGCACAACCCGGCGCCCGTCCTTGCCATGGGTGACATCAACGGACAGCTCCTCGTGCAAGTCGGCTCTTACAACACCAACCTCCAGGGTAGTGCCGGACTTCCGCAGGATCTCGTCGACTGGCTTGCCCCCACGTTTCAGGTCTCCTCCTTCCTCTCCAAGGAGCAAAGAGCACCAGACATTGTCGCCATTGGGTTCCAAGAGCTGCTTCCGCTCCATCTCGGACGTGTGTCTCCCGTTTCGCATGTGCATAACGAAGCGGACTAATGAGCGCCTTTCGGCGCATACAGTCGCTGGTCGCTCAAAGTCGGTCATTGACGAAAAGGATGCGCATATACGCACTCAGATAGAGGCTCATGCGCCGCACAAGGATTCTTATTCACTCGTCGCGAAAGTCGTCAACGTCGGTGTCGCATTGCTTGTGTATGCCAAAGATGATGCAGTAGCCCGTCGCGTATGCGATGTGCAGACACAATGGACGGGCAGTGGACCTGCATATATGGGCAACAAGGGCGCCGTAGGCATACGATTCCGCGTCGCAGATCGCGGATCGAAAGCCGGAGAGGTCTTCACGTCAGTGTGTTCTTCCAGCGTGTCCCTCGAGCTCACACGACTTTGGCAGCTTCGTCTGTGCCCATCTCACCCCCCACGAGACACACCTGAAACATAGGATAGCAGACTATCACCACATTGTCCGGACCCTTCTTTTCCCTGCATCATCCTTGTCTCCCGACGAGCCACTCACAACCATGTACGCTACTTCCCACCTTTTCTTCCTTGGCGACCTCAATTTCCGCGTCGCAATGCCCTCTTCACATCCACTCTGTGCAACGTTGCGCGGAGAAACAGCGCATTCCTTACTTGCCGACGAGAAAACACGAGAAACTCTGAAGGAATACGACCAGCTCATCAACGAGCGCCGTAAAGGACACGCGTTCGTTGGTCTACGAGAAGGCCCTTTCTGGTCGTTTAAATGTACGTACAAATACTTGCTTGGCGAAGTCGACAAGTACAGGTATGTGGATTTTCTGTTCAACATATCGTTTGCCCTATCAAACTCACTTTTATTGCCCTTCTCTTTAGCATGAAACGGACGCCATCGTGGACGGACAGAATCATGTATACGACATACACAGACTCTCCTGCTTCACCGGATCACTCAGATATCATCAACATCTTGTACACCTCTATTCCTTCCTATGTCTCCTCGGATCATGTAAGTTTTGGATCATGCTAGTATTGTCCGTGACGTGACGTGTCTCGCTCATTTTGTATGCGTTGTTGCCGCGCCATTTGGTCGCGTAGAAACCGGTGGTGTCCCTCCTCCTCCTCCAAACTCCCCAAATTTCCGCCGCAGTCTCTCCATCAACGCTTGCAAGGGCAGAACCGCCCTCGACTCCTCCCCGCCTTCGTCTACCCCCGTCGTTCACCCCAACCCCTGATCGTCTTGCAAATGTCAAGAAATATACGGGTCGCACGTTGGACCGTATTGTCGGTTATACATGGTGGTTTCTTATCGTCGTCGGTGCCGGTTCCACCACCGTCGGTGTTTTCAATTTCTTTTGTGTCTATGCGGGTTGGAGGTGGTTCGGATGGGGGGGCACATCGAATGGAAACAGTACTAGTCGCGTATGAAACCGAGGAACCTTTCAAAATCTCTGCGCTGGAACGGTCAGGCCAAGCGTTGCCCGTACAGACGTTCTGTCCACGGACGGGGCTGTTCATGCCCCATATCGGCCCCTGTTTATTTCTGCACACATCTATTGTATTCATGTTCCGTACTCTATAAAGAAGCATCCTGCGTCATCTCTGTGAACGTGTACAAGCGATGTCGATGAGCCAGACAGACTCTGAATGCAAGACCGCTCACCGCTATCTTTCCTCGTTTTCCATCCCAACTAAAATCTCCGTGTGTTCGTTTTGTTAGTTTTCGTCCTCAGGTATGATATGGTCGCCAGCCGATCCGGAAGGAGTGCGCACGAACGAAAGGAATGCGAGCGCGAGCAACGCCATGCACAACGACACGACCATGATTCCCTGGGGGAAGACCGCCACCGTGCTGGAGTAGACGAAGCCGTACAACGCTGGGTTAACGATCTGAGACCTGTCCATAAGCCAAAAGCCCGCGCATACGGGATGAGACGGAAAGCGCCGTCAGGAGACTAGAACAAGTGAGGCAGGATGAAAACACGTACGCGAGAGCCTGTAAAACGCTGAGTGCACCAAAGAGTTTGCCAATCTCGCTCTTGTTCTCGGGACGATGGCTGGCGTAGATGTCCAGTGCGAGCGCTTGTATAGCAGGAGAGAACCCTGCTGCGAACGAAGCAATCGTGGCCGCCAGCGTGTAGAGTGCTCCCGTACCTGCGACCGCCGTTCCCAGGTGAGCCGTAGCTTCCAGCACCACAGAGGTGCGCGCGAGTGCGAGGTCAAAGGCAGGCGAGCGAGAAGCGAGTAGACGTTTACCCGAACCATCCGTTTGAGCTGAGCCCGGGAGTGAGCTAGCAGCCCGAGATAGACAACCGGCGGCGCCTCGAAGAGGTTCATCAAGTGAAGAGGGAGGTTGAACAGGGGTAGGTTTCAAATACTTGATGGCAACTGTAGGTGCTTGAGTATGGTTGTCTACAGCAGGAGCGAAGTTCTTACGAGGCAGGACGAGCGCCAGAAAAAGAGCGCGGGTGGCGCCGATACACGAAACAAAGTAGCTTGTCTGATTTCTACCATGAGTACAGCGACACACATGATAGAGTTCCAGATACGCACAACTTCTGGCGTCCAATGAAAAAGTGCCGCAGCATACTGGAGTTTGTATGGAGCAGAGCTCTGTGTTGACGACAATGAATAGTCCGGTCTCAGTGGTATGTCAGAGCGGCACTCACTGGAATGCCTGTGATCAGTGCATAAGCAACGGCAACAAAGAACAGACCCCAATCTCTTCGTCTCCGCTGGAGTGGAATTGCATCCGGGGGTTGTTCGGGGAGCAAGACGACAAAAGGGCCAAAAAACTTGATGCAGCCCTTCAAGACACCAAGGGCACGGTTGCTCGATACCTGATTTGCCTTGACCTGGCTCCGCCGCAAGCGTGTACTCCATGCTCTTGCTTGAGTCAATGACTCCGGCAAGAGAAGTAGAATGAGGGCAGCGTAGATACCATGTAAGATAGTAGCGAAATAGAAAACTGACAACAAAGAGCCCGTTGAGCGGATCAGGAGGCCGCCAACAACAGGTCCGACAGCAACGCCTGTGAACATAAGTCCAAGCGAAAGAGAAAAATATCGCGATCTATGCAGAGGGTCTGAAAAGCATATAACCAACACTAAGCACAACCAACCTTGTAGATGGATCAGTCGTATCTGCCAGGTATGCGTGATTCATTGCCACTCCAGTTGACATACCTGTGACGAATGTTACATCCTGTAGATTAGGCTTGAACAAGAGCTGTTTCGCAAGCACTTACCTCCACACAGGCCTTCAATCAAGGAACCAACCAAGGGGAACCAATATCCGCCAGGTAACACATCAACGAACCATGCAGTGATGACATGAGTAGTATCAGTCACAAAGAGACCGAACATAGATGCAAAGATGACAATCCGCCGCCCATGACGATCCGACAGCTGAGTAGACCATCAGCCAACGAGCTATCGAATCTTGTACGCACTCACAGATCCCCACCAGCCAGTCGTGAGGCACGCGAGTATCCCCAAAAAAGTAGCGAAGACTGGGAGCAAGTTGTGACAGGCAGATAACACGGAGTTGGTGCGCACCTGCGCTGAGTCTTGCGACAACTGCTTGAACGACCGGATCTGAGGCACACTTTTGTTGGGAATCGTAGTCTGATGTCACGGCGTGCGCGAAATCCGGAAGGTTAATGGGAACGACGTCAACAGTGACCTCGCTGCCAGAGATGGCGGTGGTTGTCAAGAGGTCACTTGTCGATGGAAATAAGAGAGGATATGAAGAGAAGTTGTTCACAACATATTCCGGTCTGTGAACACGACACGCAAGTGTGGTGTACAAGGCAACCTTTGGAGCGAGAAGGGCAGCGTATCCGATGGAGCCAAAGGGTACGCCGAAGATAAGCCTAGCACGAAATTGAGGAACGGCAGGGATACACGCAAGGGCCCGTGCTGACCAGTACGGAGAGGGCCTTTTCCACCAAGGGAGTGTTTTCCACGACGAGACCTGACGAACGTGGGCTCTGTCTTGCTCCTCTTCGGACAGAAGGGAATGGTTCTGCTCTGGGGCGAGAAGGGGGGACTGTTCGTGATTTGTGTGGTCGTCTGCTCGCCCGAGAACCCACATTGCCTGCGGTACAGAGCGCGGGCAAACCCAGATGGCTGACACACATATCAGGCTTATCTCCACAACACCCAAATCGCTGTCCGCGATGGTGAGCGCGCGGTATGCAGCAGGTACAGTCTGGATCGCACTAAACGCGAGATCGAAAGTCGCACACAGTAGATATATCCAAGGACCTCAAGGATTCCCTACGCAAATTCCGTTTCGCGAGGCGGAGCCAAGGGAGTGCTGCGCTAATCGTCAAGATCAACAAGGACGATCTCGTTATGGAAGAGCAAGAGCAATTCGACAACATCTCCATAGAGGAGCTCGCAGAAGGTGTCGTTGATCAGCCTTTCATGCACTTGCACGAATGACAAGGGCCCTCCTTATCAGAGCTCCCCGAGAACTCGCCAAGATTCGTCGTACTCTCCTACGAGCTCAAGCACCGGGATGGAAGAACCTCGTTCCCTTTGGTTCTCGTCAACTGGGCACCTTCTTCGTCCGAAATCAAACTCCAGACTCTGTACGCGAGTGCATTCCTCGACTTCCAAAATGTCGTGCGTACAGCATCTAAACACCCTTCTCACCGCAGACATACTCTTTCGCAGGCAGACATATCCAAGGTTATTGAGATCCGCGATGGTGCAGAGACTTTTACAGCGGATGCTATCGATGCAAAGCTCCTCTCGTCTTGACCAATTTCGTGTCATGCCTATTAACGATTTCGGATTAAATTGCACACCAATATCGGCACGGGCGCGACCCTACCGGATTGCAGCCAATAGTTTGATGCTAATGCCGCACATGGGCACCATTGAGGTCGCAAAGATGCCACGACTACGATATTACTCGATTGTGTAGAGCTCAGCATGTCGGTGAAATGGACTACATAAGTCGAACTTAGACTTCCCGGCCCGTCTGTGAGCTCGATTACTGTGGGCCTGGATCAGAAAAGTAGACCATTTTGTCCGCAGCAATTGGCGCAAGGTGACCATCGAACAGAAGTGAAGAGCTATGCATCCGCCACATGTTCTATTCTGTTGGGGTGCTGCTGCAATTCCCAACGGTGGAAACAACATTAGCAGCCTATTCATTTGAATCACTGTACCTCAATGCCAATGACCGTGCACCTTCATGTGACACACCCCAAGTGAGATGTGCGATGGAGATGTATACGAGATCCGTGACCACGAGATACGATTATAAACATGGTTTACTCTCTAGGAACGAAAGGACTGGTTACACGCTTGGACGGCGCCTCGATAATTGGCGGGAGGTTCTTGGCCATTTCGCTGGTGCCAGCTGGGAATGGGAGGTCGTCCACACCTTTCGGCAGCACCTTTTCATATTCTCCCTTGATTTGATGAGCTTTCGCCACACTGACCATTTTCTTCTTGGCATCGCGGATCAGAACCTGGGCGTCATCGATTCCAGGAACGGCGCCCTTGAGAAAGATCAAGTCAAGCTGGCTGTCCACTCGCATGACAGGGAGGTTTTGAACTGTAACGCGTTCACCCCCGAGCCGACCTGCCATTTTTTTGCCAGGCCAGACACGGCCTGGATCCTAGACGTCATAATAAGCTATACGATGGCCTTGGAGGGAGTCGAAGACATCACGCACCTGATGAGCACCGGTAGCGCCGGCAGAACGATGTGATATGGACACGCCGTGACTGGCCCGCAAGCCTTTGAAATTCCAGCGCTTCATAGTGCCTTGGAAACCTTTGCCGATGCTGTCAGGATACACGCGTTAGTGAACATGCAGTTCGTGCATCAGAGCTGAGCCGCACGAATTAGCTATGACATCAACGTATTGCCCAGGGACGAAGTGAACAGCCGACAGTGTGGTACCTTGCTGAAATCAGGATGTCGAGCTGTGCTGGAATGTGAAAACATACCAACGGGAACATGTGCATCTGACGTCACTGGAAACTCTTTCACGATGTACTTGGGAGGCACCTTGGCTTTCCGGAAATGACCCTTCATTTGATGTGTTGTCGTTCTGCCCGGACGGTCAGATGCGCCTAGTTGAACAGCGTGGTATTCGGTCTGGTCTGGTCGCTTGTACACGATGTTGGCCGTTACTTGACAATTCTCGAGCTGCGAGGGATTCAGTGACCAGTGCCGCAACAGCTCTCGAGACACACCTGAAGAACGGTCACTGGAACACGCACACCATTATTGTCCCACATCACCGTCATTCCTCGCTTTCTGGCTATGAGTCCTGTGCGGATCGAATCGGCGGACCACTTGGGAGGGGCCATGGTGCTCGACGTGCTTGGGCCTGCAGCTTGTGCAAGTCTGGTGGTCGTGTCGTGCAGCGCTCTGCATTGTCGCAGAATTTGGCGTGGGTTTGTCGTCCACGGCCTGAGCATGGTGCAGGTTCGGGCACAAGCGTTGACTTCCTTTTTCGGCCCCTCTCATGCACATGCATGGAACGCTGGCCTGGACATGAGCGGGCACAGACCACAGACAAGGACGGCAGAGACCACACACGACATCGCCAAAGCCAAAGCCTATGGCGATGGCCGCACTTGGATTACGGGTCCGTCGGCAGCGCTACCCTGGTCTCAGAAGACGGCAGGGTCCGCTGGAGCACTCTCGTCGATACGTCTCGTCGTACGTGCACTCGCCGGTGTGCCGCATCGCGTTAACCCGCATTTTAGATCAGAGATGGTCCCCCTTGGGCAAGCCGACCAGGGTTTTCCCCGCGACACGGCCCCCTCAGGCTAATATAAGCGAACACTCTGCTCGCCAACGCGCCGAGAAAGGAGTGAGATCCCTCTCTATATTAGTCATGATCTACTGATAGTGTCATTCAGCTGCAGTACGTCCGTGCATACTTTCCAGATGCCGACTTTCCCGGCGAATTGTTGGGAGATGCACTGGAAGCGGACGTCAGGGAAATGCACCGCCTAAAAGGATTTGACCCTCTCCTCGGGAATCTGCTGGAGATTATTCCTTCTCATCATGCTAGAAACGAATATGCAATCGTGTTTCCGATGGGCAAACTCGGAAGGGAACTCAGTAAGAATAGTGGTATCCGTTGTGTGCTAGTACGCTCACGTTTCCCCCAGACATCTCTCGCTTCAGTTCGGATGGGTCCAGAAACACGGTGGTAAACCCTACAGGGTCGCCATCCATTGCTTTCGAGACACCAATTCTGCAGATCTCAGCTGCGGCTGTGCCATCTCAGTGGATTTCCGCCCTTTCCAGTGCCTTGCTCGTCCGAACGTACACTTCATCTTCTCTCCTTCGCCTGGCACATTCCAACGTATCAAGGGAACTCGATATTACAAGGTCAGAGACTGGGGACATTCCAATAGTGGATTCTAGAATCCTGGGTTTTGGTCCTGATATTGTCGTGGTCAATCGATGCGGAAAAGTATACAAGTGCAATACATACTACGGTGGCAAGGCAATGTATGCAGTGGGCACCATATCCGTGCGATGTCTGATCCCCTGCTTGTGCCAGGCAGTCGATTGGAGCCCACGAAGCTAGCGATGATCACTTTTGGCGGCTAAGTACCACCGGACGAGATGACGAATGTTTTCTTGCGTCCTGTAAAGCTGTCAAGCACATTGACTTGAGAGTACGTGCGCCCTTCTCCTAGCGTAGAGATTCTCACCCCTCCCCAGTCGGCCAAGGCTGAGGTCATATTCTCTCTAGAGCACCCGAATACAATCGTGACGTCTTTTGAGAGCCCAACTCACGACTACATCTGTCGTACCACTACTACATCTGACGTAGTTTGGCTCGACGATCGCTTCCGCAGGCGACCTTTGCTGAGCTTTAAACATTACCGGAATTTCGACCGCACCCTCAGAGTGCTGACTGCCAGCCTTGGTGGTGGTGCGTGCTCTCTCTCATTCCAGGGGAGGGCTTGCTTACTAGCGCTCTTAGCCTCCTTTTCACTGTTGACATCACGGAGAAATGGCCTTGTTACTTTGTATGATATTAGCAGAGGTGCTGATACCCTCTTGCATTCCAACTCCATTCCCTCTTGTTTGCCTTACAATGAACCGGTGCCTACAGCGTATGATGGCCACGCACTGGTTGTGTCTCCCCCGGACGCAAGATTGACTTTTCTTTGCCTCAGCCAGCGTGGTAGCGTCCACAGACAAGACATCCGTGTTGCCCAGCCCGACAAAGACCAGCCAGGGCCTGTTCAAGAAGGCCATGTTACCCATCAGTGGGATGAGGATGTTCTGGCACTGGAGAAGCAAGCCGACGAATTCCAGGTTGACTTTGGCCCAGCCGGAGGAAGACACTTTACTGAAGTTAGCCTTCGCGGTGCTTACGAAAGTCGGTCACTTGCCCCTACAATGGGACCTGTATTTATAGTCAGCAGAGATATTCGCATGTGCAGATGATACCCGAGAAGGCACGGATCAGAAGTCATTCGAAGACACGCTGGCTCTGGCTCGATTACCCAACGTTTGGCAGGACATCGAAGGAGACACCGAGAACATGTTAACCACGTAAAAGTATTGGTTCTTCTCTCTACTTGCGTTGACTTTTTTTTTCTACAAGGTTCGATGTAATTTCTGACATCCAAGACGGAGATCAATATCCCTCGCGCACCAACTTTCTCTCTGGTGGAAGTATCGACTCGAAACAAATCTTTGACACCTTGATGTCTGGTCGTCCCGTCACACAGAAACTTGCCGGCCTCGCACGGTGGCACTATAGCATTCAAGATACATCGATTCCCACTCTCAACCACTGGCCTGCTGACTGTGTTGCTTTACATGAAAGCCTAAAGGGACTAAACCTTGTTTCAGAAGTTGAGCAACATGAGGTTTCAATACAACGGGAGACGGAAGCTCGGGAGCAGTTGGTTGTTGACTTGGCACTGTCGAGAGACGTGTACTCTGGGCGGCCATTTGCGAGACACCACTCTTTTGCCGCGAGTGAGGGTGTGTCAAACACGGTGGCGCGCCCTACGGAGATATCGTATAGTGAGGAGCCCCCTGAAATCGAGTTTGGGTACTTGCGCCCGATCCGGAAGGTAGGGGCTGACCACTATGCAGGTAAGGAGCAGGGCGGGGAACGTAGCACTGGTATATCAAGCCCACTTGGGGTCCGCCTTCTACTCGCCGAGTGGGAACTGGGGACAGATCCGGACGATTACACGTACCGTGACCCATATGGCCTTGTGGACATGGATGCACAACCCGTCCCCCGGCGCAAGAAACTAGCTGCTGTAACGCCGGCGACACAGAAAAAGCAGGTGCTGCCCCAGCGGCCGCCTCTTGTCGTTGCTACTGCTACTCAGCCTCTGGTAGTCCGCACTGTGGAGACATCCTCGCAGCCGGCCGAGCGTGATGACAACGCGCCTTCGCAAGAGCTAGCGGTGAGCACGCAGGTTGTTCCAGGGCCATATGGGGGTCGACCAGGAAGGAAGGGAGGGAAGAAACGGATGGGAGGATTCTGATAGGCGACGAGTAGCTAAACTAAACGTATGAACGAATTCACACACACTGGGTCAAATCCGGTCAATCCGTCCAGCGTCGCTCCAGCCCAGCGAGGCCGGCGAGCGGAGTACCCTATTTTTATTCGCGTGTGTCTTTCTCTCGGAGCCCAGACCTCGCGTCTCCCAAACGACACCGAAACGCACAAAACTGGGCTCCCCAGCCGGTCCAGCCTTGGTTGGGCTCCATGGATGGATCCACGTACATCTCAGCCCTCTGTAGACGCGGTCAAAAGCTCACGTATCCGCCAGAACGCCCCACAACCCTTGGTTCGACAGTGCGGCGTTGAATGATGCTCTGAAACGTATGCCTCGTTAACTCTTTCACTGCCCCATCTTGAAGCTTTTGCACGCAGGGAACAAGTCCGTAGTATGTGCCCTTTCGGCCAGTTACATATCTACCGTCGCTGGGTATCCGGTGCGCCTGCTCCCCTTCTCCGCTCCAAGCCACACCTGATCGCGGTTGTCCTAGCTGGACTCGCTCAAATCGAGACTGCAGACCACCAAGACACGAGTCTCAGTACCGAAATTGGCAGGGTTGGTGTATCGGGAGGAAGGCGTCAAAGGATTTTATCGTGGCCTATGGATTCCCCTTGTCACGATATCATTCGTCCGTGAGCACCTTCGTCCTTCTGGCCCGTTTCCTGCCAAGCGTTTGCTAGGTGCCGCTTCGTTTACGGTATACAGCGACACGAAAGAATACTGTCGCAGTCATGATTATTTCTCTCGGAATAAGATATCCGATGCCGCACTTGCTGGCGGTATTAGTGGTGCGCTCTCAGGGTCCTTGATTTCCTTCGGAAGTGCACGTGCGTCCACTGGTCCTCCTGACTGCACATGCTAAATCCTGACCACCACAGCATTCGAGCTTGTAAAGGTAACGGTCATGACCGTCGTCAGACTAGCGTCCTGACGTCACTTCTACCTAGGTCCGCAGACAGCTCGAATACAGCATTGCTTCGAACAAGGGAATCAACCTGGTGAAGCCACCCAACACTCTGGAAGCCGTCCGTGAGATATTTAGGACGAACGGCTTACTCGGGCTCTATATCGGGTTTCGGTTACACTTTGGTCCGTAATCCTGCTTGTGCGTGCTATTCTACCGGTTGATGTCGTCATGCAGTACGCGATACAGCTGGTACAGCGTTATACTTTTTCGAATATGATGCCCTTCGTCATCTCCTAGGCCGACAACGCTCAGGCGAGCAGGGACCAACACCTCCCTGGTTGCCGATACCCGTTTCTCTCATCCCCTTTTTATGCGGTTCGTTTGCTGGCGTCACTTCGTGGGCATTAATTTATCCGCTCGATGTGTGAGTGCGTTCCTGACCTGGCTGGTCGTCGTAACTCTAGCGACGTCGCTCTTCAGGGTGAAGACTAAAATTCAACAACGTGCCCTGTCCGGCACACCACCGCGAGGAGTATGGGAGACTCTCCGTCGGCTCGTACGGGGTATGCTGGATTTCGTCGCCATCACGTGCACATCCTCTGCTCACTTGCAATACAAGGTCCCGATCCGAAAGACCCCAAACCGGTGCTCGCTGGAATAGCACGGATTTACCAGGGTCTCGGCGTGAGTGCGCTGCGAAGCATCACCACGCACGGACTCTTGTGGACTTTTTTTGATATCACGTCGCACTATATCGACCACTTGCGTTGATCCCATGCTCATCCCAGTCCCTCCAACTTACATCACTATCTAACTAACTGCCCATACTCATTCGTCTAACGGCGAAGAAAGCGATTACTTTCACTCGCTCACTGTCCGTATCTTAGACCCATGTTTTTAAGTGTATCATAACACCGTGTCCCTACGAAACTTTTTTTTTTTTTTTCAAAAAGGCAAGACAGAAAGAACATCATGTTGACAGGTGTGTGCAGAAAAGTTTATTTGTGAGTGACGAGCGCGAGGTTGATCGTTCACCTTGGGATAGGTATGCTGCAGGACAATGTGGGTCTCGTACACATTGGATCTCGTACCACTCTACCACAGGTGTAGTGAACACAGATATCTTGACATATCTGATCAGCAAGTGTTGACGAGTCTTCAACGAGTTAAGATACACTAGCTGATAGAGGGGGTCTGTGGAATCCAGTTCACAACGAGCGGTTAAGGTTTGGAAAGAAGACACTGGATAAGATGCCACCCGGCCTGTTCCAGGACGAAGTCTGATCCAAGTTCATGCAAGAGGGCATAGGCGATAGCAATAGCATCTGGCGAGGGCAACATGGAAGCGATGTATCTCGGACTGTTTAGGGCAGTACCGTATCGAAATTAACCCGCCACGGAACAAGTGGCCGATCATCGTGACGACGGCCATCACCCGCATGAACAGATTTTTGCAAGGCATGGGCGGTGTCACGCGGAACGCAGCGTCAACGCGCTGTGACGGTAATTAAGCCAGGGATTGTAACAGCGGGGCGAAACTGTACCTAGCGCGATGTCACCTTCAGCTTCTGGACAGAGGTAACCGAGTTCGCCCATAAAGTCCCTTTGGGCATGAGTTCGTTCGAGGTGGTCGGTCATCCGTGAAACAAAGTCGATGATTTTGCACGCACATACTTGGAGCGGAGTTGCATGCTTGTCCACTATGTGTATACGGTTCGAGAAAGGCGGCGAATCTTGAATCGCGTTGGACGTCCGACGACCCAGAACGCCAGCGCCACTGCGTCATCAAGGGGGCGAGGTACGGATCTCCAGAAGAGGTTGGTGAGATGATTGCCGGGGTCCTTTCGCAAGCACGGCGTCCGGACCAATTTGTTCAGATGCTTGTCGAAAGGTACAAAGTGGCATCTGGCCGGTATCGATGGATCGCCTGCCTAGGTTGGTCCGCTGGCCCATGACTTCGTGGGCACGCTTGATCGGGTGACGCAACATCGCAGCTCTGCACGATCAGATCGCTCGCGCTGAAGACAGATGGCAGGGTATAGGACATTGTCCAAAGAGCAAAATAAGTGGGCGAGACGAGACCACGACATAGTCCTCCGGGGCATCTTTATAATCGGGCATCAAAGCGAAGAAAGAAAGGGCGACGGTCTTGGTTGCGAAAGGGGATCTTACGATGCTTATGCGGAAGACAAGCAAGACAGGTGTCGCCGGGGTAGCTCAGCTGGGAGAGCAACAGACTGAAGTTCTGGAGGTCCCGTGTTCAATCCACGGTCCTGGCATTTTTTTTTTTTTATACACTGCCTTCCCCATGTCGACCTGTCGTTTGGAACGCAATTCTGCATTGTACACTTTAGCACAGGTAGGGTAATCATTTATTGAATGATGAATAAGTCGACTGTGGTTAACAAGTACTGCTCAAGCAATCGTGTACTTTCCGTAATCCTTCTCTGGGTCATATATCTAGCATTCGTTAGTAGGGAAGGAAACAAGTTGTCAGATCTCCAATACTCACCTCCCATCGTGATGCAGGGAAGATATGTTTGTTTCTCTGGTACCAGCTTCGTTCCACAACTTTCCCGGCATGGGATTCATCCTTCTCTTTCGTTGCGTCGGCAAGGAGACGGACATCATCGTGGACGTCGAAGTTGAACAGGGGTCCTGACTTTCCACGAGCCTTGTTGACGATGAAGTCGTAGAAGGTGTAGTGCTGTACAGACGTAAATGCTACGGCAAATCGATGCAGAAGACCACCTACGCCCGGTATTATAAGATCCTCCTTGTGGACAGGTCAAGATAGATGACAGCTATGAATGAGAGACGGCATACCTTGACATACATCAAGTTGTCAGCGTTAACTCCTCTCAACTCAGGAAATTGTTGTCGACACTTTTCCAAGAAAGTGCTTATAGTGTCCCCTTTCTTACACTTGAAAAAGCGGAGAGTTCTGGAAATGACTTAAACGAAGAAGCTAACAGACGCACTACGACGGATTTCCTATGTCCACTACCGTCCCAATACGAGTAGGTGATTTCGATTTCCTCTGCTTTGAGTTCCTCTTGCTTTCGAAGCCACTCCTGGCGGAGCCGCTCCCTTTCTCTTCTTTCTTCTTCTTCTCGCTCGCGGTCGGGGAGGAAAGATGTGTCGACATTCGGATTTTTACCGAACTTGGTACGTTTCACCGCAGGTTCGTCGTTCTCTGCGTCGGGTGCTTGGCGAGTCGCCTCCCCGTCTTCCTCGTCATCCATGGCGAAAGAAAGTGTCGACTTTGCCTTCTTGCGTTTCTTTGCCTTCCTTGTCTCCTCTCTAAACAAGTGCTCCACGTGCTATCAGCCACCCTTTCCTGCACGCTGAACGATGCCATGAAAGAGCCAGAAGCGCCGACGTACTTGAGCTCGCTTGTACGCGCTGCCTCCCGTGCCTTTGCCTCTTCCAGCGCCTTCCTCCTCTGCTGAAAGTCTTCGAGGTGGACAAGACCAATAGTGTTGTTCTTGAGGGTGTCCTCCATGGAGTCATTTTGGCCGACAAACTTGTTTGCCGAGGGACGTGATTTTTCGGTTTCATTGATCAGATTCTGTTTTTGTCGCTCGTACTCTTCGCGGTTCTGGAGACGTTGCTTGACGAGCTCGTCTTGCCGACGCCCTTCCGCCTTGTTGGTAGACATCTGGTGTGGACTCGGTGGGGTCGGTGAGCAAGGGACGAGGAGCGGAGTGTCAAAATTGCTGCTGCTCTCCAGCATCGGTCAGACGGTGCTCTGCGTTCAACGATGGTACACGTCCTCGGCGTCCTTCTGCCCGACCTGCAATATGCAAGGGTATGTCCTGGGCACACGGAGCGCCCTCAGTTTCCTGACACCTCCGCTAGCAAGCATTGACTACGTTCTACGGCGTCGGAAACAAGACTGCCCACCGACTTTGTGCGCGACTGCAAATCCACGACCGCCAAAAAATCCGAGACCTCACGCCGACTCAGGTCACCGAGCTTGCCTCTTTCCTCGCCTCGCCTTCGACCGCACCTCCACTTCGTCGCATGCCGCTCGCCCCCCTCAGCTTCAAACCTCCCCCTGTTTCTACGCCAGTAGAGGATATCCGGCGGAATGCTCTCGAGGACTCGGTGCCTGGCCCCCCAGATCCGCTGAAGAGCTTAAAGATCGAGTCGGAGGCGAGGCGAGTCGTAAGAGAGAACATTGCCCACCTCAGAATGATCGGAAGTTATGTGGGCAAGAGGCATGCGATGGGTTTGCCTGTCAGAGGCCAGAACACCCAGTCGAATGCCAAAACGGCGAGGAAGCTTAACAGGGTGAACCGGTTTGGCTGAGCGGATGTTGGCGTGCCGTACTGTACTAGAATCCCAATCTATTCGACAGTTGTGGACATGCGGGATTGGCAACGAGTCTATTACTTGCATTAGGGCTTGCACGCGTATAATATGTGCAGCATGTCCCGGACCTAGAAACATGGGTGAGTCTAGTCGTCGCCTACGGGTACTTCCTCCTCCAGATACTTCAACAACGTGACGCGAATTTCCGTACTTTCATCCCCGCGTAGTACATCCGACAGAAATTCTGCCTGCACCTGCATTTGCACCTACAGGCCGTGGAGGTGTATGACGCTTCTGTTGGCAAGGAGCACTGCTACGCACCATCTCCAGAGCCCCTCGGATTACCCCACAGAGCACGTTGCTGAACCATAGACCCCCCTCGAGGGCCTCATCCGGCAACTCGACAAACTCTGCCAGCGGGTTTTCTTCCAGGGTGAGAACGAACGATGAGCCAGCTACAGTTCCCTGTTGCTGGGTGCTGTTTGGTCTCGACGCCGGTGCGGTATGTGTGATCGCAGGGGTGATGTTTAGAAACGACTTGAAACCGATCTTGAAGACCGTGTCCGGCGTGGATTCAAAGGTGCTTTGAAGAGCACGAGGGTACGCACTTTTGCCACGACCTCCCCAACTTCCTTGAAATCAGCACACCGGCCGAGCGAACTCCTTGCCAGAAAGTCTTCGATCAATCTTGTTCCTATGTTGTACCCCATTTTCTCGAGCTGCTTATTGACCTCCGCGTAGTCCTCATAGTCCTGGATCAGCTGCACGACGAGAGCGCCATACGTCAGCGCAAACAGTTCGGCGTTCTGTGAGTTAGATAGTCTGATTGAAAATAGGCTATCGGGGGACAGCAGGGCTCTTACAACTTTTTCGGTGCGGCCTTTCCAGAGGTCTTCGCCAATGGCCTTGTACTGCTTACTCGTCGCCGCCATCGTCAGCAACAAATGAGTGCGATATTGATCACGTGCAACTTCGGCTACCAGCTTACGCCCCAAAGTGCTCGTATCAGACTCTTCATTGATCATGTCTAGGCCAGAGCTTCAAGCACCACCCGAAATCGTATGTTACTTCCTCTCATGGCAGCCATCAATCTATCCACTGACCTTGACTGTCAGTATTATGGCGATGCCGAGGCCAAAAAGTACACTACCAAGTGAGTCTTCGCCGTCCTACTCATGGCAGGCATTCTCGACGACCCATCAGCACTCGAAATCAGCAGATCCAAGTGGACATGACCTATCGCGCACTAGAGTTACTCAATCTCCCACCAGATCAGCCTGCGTTCCTTCTCGACATTGGATGTGGGTCTGGATTATCTGGTGAAATCCTCGACGAAGAAGGGTACTTCTGGGCCGGCGTAGATATCTCTCCGAGCATGCTCGGTGAGTCGATCCCACGCGAACGGGTTCACAAACCCACTTTGACACTGATTCCAGAAGTAGCGCTAGAAAGACAGGTGGAAGGCGATCTGTTCCTACAGGACATTGGTCAGGGTTTCGGTTTCCGTCCAGGAAGCTTTGATGGCGCAATAAGGTAAACACGGATTTTACCACGTCTCGCGAGCGGGACGGTTCATATCTGGCAGTATTTCCGTCCTGCAGTGGTTGTTCAACGCAGAGACGTCCCATCCGACGTCGTCACCTCCACACCGCCTTAATCGGTTCTTCACAACACTCTACTCTGCCCTTCGTAACCCCTCGCGCGCCGTGTTTCAGTTTTACCCGTCCTCGGACGATCAGATACAGCTCATCACTTCTATAGCACAGAAAGCTGGTTTTGGCGGTGGCATCGTCGTCGATTATCCAAACTCCAAGAAGGCGAAGAAGGTGTTCTTGTGTCTGTTCGTGGGTAGTGGAGGTGATGGACATCACCAACCGTTACCAAAGGGTCTGGAGACGGAGGACGAGCGAGTGTCGTTTGAGAAGAGAAGGGAAAAGGAAAAGAAGCGGGATAGTAGCGGGAAGCGCAAAAACGTAAAGAATAGAGATTGGATATTGAAGAAGAAACAAGTGAGTTTTATGGACTGCGCCGTTGTCCGAGACTGACATCGTTCCGTCTCGTAGCTGTATCGCCAAAGAGGAAAGGAAGATGTCCCTCGAGACTCAAAATATACTGGGCGGAAGCGCAAGTCCGCTTTTTGATTGCCCATGCTTTTGTCCGTCACGCTGGACGTACGAACACGATCTATACTCGTCTGTTACGTCCGTCTGTCGACGAAGAACTCGCGACATCCTCTAACGGCATCCCTGGCACTGCTCCGAATGAACAGACCCTGTAGCGTAGCCATGCTTATCCGGCGTCCATGATGCATCTCCGCCGCTGTAAGTTCCTCCAGTTCTTGTCCCATGTGAGCGATACCTTCTTTGAATGTCTCGTCACCTTCCCCGTAAAAGCGAGTGAATAGCGTCCTTGCTTGGGTCGGCGAGGCATCGTCAACTAGTACGTTTAGGTCAACACGGCCTGGTCGGATGAGCGCCGGGTCAAGTTTCTCCAAGTGATTCGTTGTCATGAAGACGATCCGTTCCTCCCCCGATGCGACACCGTCTAGTGCATTCAGAAAGCCCGAGAACGTGACCGAGGATTGATACCTACCGAGGGTTTGCTACGGGTGTAATATGAGTTATTGAGGGCAACTCACCCATCATCGCTGGTTTGTACCCGCTTGTTGAAGGCAGCATCAACGTCTTCGATAAGAATAAAGCTACGTTCTGGAGCGTTGGACAGAAGATGGATCAATTTATCGTCAGTAAGGCCACGTTCAGAGAGGTTCAAAACGCAAATATCATAAGACAGTGAACCGGCAAGTGCCTGAATAAACGAGGTTTTTCCCGATCCTGGAGGTCCGTGGAGAAGGTATCCACGTCTATATGGTATGCCTGTATGCTGATTCAATATTCAAAACTTGAGTGAGCGGCTGAACCGACCTCGGTCAGCATACCATTGCCGTCGCTCCAAGAAAGCGCGGACGTCGTGTTCAACCTTTTCCATCACACCCGCATCCAGTACAACGCTGCGCAGTGGACGCTTTCTCCTGGGCTGACCAAATTGCTTCCACTCGATCCCCCATGCGGTGCGAATGACAAGTTTGCCTTCTTGGCCTTTCAGGGCAAGATCCCGAGCCTCCATGAGGAGTTGTGGGAAGAGGTATCTGTCTCGTGAAAGTGTGGTCAATGTTACCGTCTCCCAAGGAGTGCCGGACATCAACTGCATGGAGCGCGTTTCACGTTCCCGTTTCATCTTCAGAGTTATCGTCAACCGGACGGATCCAATCTATTTTTTTCTGCAAAGAAGATCCAGAAGACAGACCTGTATCCATGCTCCGTGGTACTTGAACCAGTGGACACCGGGCCCCGCTACGAGCCTGAATAATGCCGAGGAGCTTCCGTTGCTCCTTTGTTCAAATGCCGTCTCGACACTCAGCTGGTGACTGCGCAACCAGGCGTGTGTGGTATGTCTTTGCGGTGCACTCGCGTTCTGGGCCATCCACGCTAGGAACCACTCATATGCACGGTCTTTGTTGTTCATCTCGAGGGAGACGAGCATGCGGCGGCGAAGCGCAGTCGAGCCCAAGACGAGACCCTGGCGAAGGGCTGTCAGCCCCACGCCAACTCCCTAGGAGATACATCCATGTGAACGTCCGGAGGTGTGCCGAGCATGTGTTCAGTTACCATGAGGCCAAAACCTGCTTGGAAATAAGGGCTACGCTTTTTTTGAGTTGCAAGTTTGGTATTTCCGCAGGCAAAGAGAAGGGCGCACGACGCACTTGTCAC
This sequence comes from Boletellus deceptivus, assembly GCA_038090195.1. Taxonomy (NCBI): domain Eukaryota; kingdom Fungi; phylum Basidiomycota; class Agaricomycetes; order Boletales; family Boletaceae; genus Boletellus; species Boletellus deceptivus. The sequence goes on from JBBPMG010000039.1 coordinate 89,122, forward strand.
TGAAAACGGCAGCGAGCAGGGAGCCAGATGCGGTTCCCTGAGGCGGTACAGGGACAGGCGGGGGAATGGGATGCCCAGGCGACGCTACCTGGGTCACGAGACTGTCGGACATGGTGGTCGGGACGAGACGCGCTGGTGCAGCTAGCCATCACGCGAATTCGAGTAGCGCGTCTCAGTCGCGTCTCCAACCCTTTTTTCTTCTTTCTTTTCGCTCCTCTGGGCTGCGTGCCACCTTTGCCAGGATGGCCAACCAACCCGTCAGCGATGCTTACGCTCTACTTGGGCTCGAGCAGGTAGGAGAACTCGCAGATCGTCATCGCCCGGTGTGCCACGCCCTGAATCCACCCATCTACAGGGGGCGTCAATGGACCAGGTTCGGTCCGCGTACAAACAGGTGGGTATCCACTGCCCGATTCAATGCATTGACCGCAAGAAAGCCACAGCTGGCCCTTCGTACCCATCCGGACAAGAATCAAGGAGACGCAGAAGCGACTGCGCAGTTCCAGCGGCTCAGCGAAGCATACACTATACTTCGATCATATCATGCTCCCTCCGTGCCACACCGTGACTGCCCGTGCGGTTACACGCACGAGAGCGACGATGAGTATGATGACTATTTCGACGATATTGACGACGACTTCTACTATTACGATGAGGACGAGGAATCTGAAGAGGAACGTCTCAGGTTCTTCAAGTACGATCTGTTCCTGTGTCCTCGCTGCAGCACTTACCCCGCATTATATCTGCCAGGTTCCTCTTCGAAGAGGTCTTCGGGGGCCGTACTGGGCGCAGACCGCGCGGCTACGCTCATGCTCGTATGCACGTCGTGTCTTATCATGCTCATCTCAACTGATGTTTGATGTCCTCTACCGGTGGTAGAGGACCCGCGCCATCGCCGTCCTCAACAACCTGCCGAGACCCAGGAAGAATACGAAGCACGGATGAAGCACACAAGAGAAGAGAGGGAACAGGCGGAAGTCCGTAGGGCACATCAAAAAGCTGAACGTAAGGCGTTTGAAGCCTGCGCGCGTGAAAAGGGTGCGCAGCAAGCTTCGCCGCAGGCATGTGAGCTGCTAATGACTTGATCAGAACGTAAAGAGGCTGGGGAACGGCAAAGGGCGAAGGCGGTTTCCAGGAAAGCAGAAGCCGAGAACCAGCGCAAAAAGGCCGCGGAGACGGCACAGCTTCAGCAACAACGTGTTCAGTCCTTGCGATCTGCTACCTTTGCTGCTGCACGTGCTGGAGACGCTTCCAAAGTTAAGAAGGGTGTGTGGGAAGATGAAGTCGATCCCGCCGGCGGGGAAATCAAGATGGGTTGCGAGAATTATGTCGCAGTACATCCCCAGGACCCGATGGAAACGCTCTTGCATATTGCTGCACAGAACGGTGATGTTGACCTGGTCGGATGGCTTGACGCCCACAGTCAGTCCATGCAGTTTTAATGACCGTTGGTCACAGCAGATCCTGACGTGTAAGCCTTAGGTGCTGATCCTGAAGAACGTAATTCGTTTGGACTATCGGCCTTTCATGTCGCTTTGCAGCACGGCCATGTCCAGACTCTCAAATATTTCTTCGAGTCATATGACCCAGAAGAGGCGGATCATAATGCCGTCTATGATCTTCCGCCTCCCAGCTCGCTTCTTTCTATCGCCCTGGCCTCCACCGAACCTGAAGTGATGTGGATGATTCTCGATAGGGGCCTTGCGACGACCCAGGACATTGGTAATGCTTGGACGGAGGTTACCTCTTTCGAGGGTAGGCAAGCATTGCTGGACAGGATAGGCAACGATGGCGTGAAGTACGCGGAGATCCAGAACCTATTGATGAGCTACGGAGGTTTCACGCCCCCACCCACTCCCAAAGTACCCACCCAGGAGAGCAGTGCCTCGGCCAGCAGAGCCCAACCACTGAGTGAATCCCCGAGTTCCGAAGAAGGGTTTCATCCTGGGAGATGGGGGGGTCGTCGCTCCAAAGCCACTACGGGCCGTACAGTCCAGGCGCCTGGTTTGTCACGCGAGACAATGCAGAATGGCGTGGCTGATCCATGGGGACAGCCTGAAAGTGGACAGCGTGGTAAAGCCTGGGGACGTGGGCGCGGCCGCGGCCATGGTCGAGGCCGTGGTCGTGGTCGCACACACTAGGCCAGCATTTGACCATGCGTGGTCCTCGCCACGTTGCATTGTATTATTTTGTTAGTACGTGTTTCCGCATCATCTCATCACCATGCCACATACCTTTCCATCATGTTCCACGCATGTCTACCTACCTAATGGAGCATACTGTCTGTGTCACTTGGTTTGCCGTACCTCACAATCTTGCTGCTCTGCATGTAATTGACGATCGATGGTGTAATGTCCAATGGCTATTACAAGAATCGGGGGTGGGTGATGCTGCAAATCTGAACGATGCTCGAACGTGCTGGGGATGCTGTTAGTGACATTCTTGCAGGATGCTCAGTGCACACAACCGCGGCAGCGTGATTGATGTGACGTGATGGAGCTCGGTAGTCTGTGTGGGTATCTGGTAATCGAAAAGAGGAGGGTCGTCGTCACGGTAGAGCGGCAACGGTGCTGGGAGATGCGCACAGAGCCGCAGAAGGTGGGCAAGCTAGGCGTGGGCGTGCCTTGTTTGTATATGTTTAATTCGGAGGCTCTTGCTACACAATGACAAACAAGTTGGTGAGCCCTTTGACTTGGACCACCAGCTCAAATCGCTTGGAGAGTTTGCACAGCTTGTTCATTTCGTCGACATGGGACGTCTTGCGGAGATGCAGAGGAAGCTCTTGGAGGTATGTCTTTCGTGAGCGCCGTTCACATACACCCATGACGCGGTCGCAGCAAATGATGGGGCCAGAGGCGATGGGCGTTGCCAATGCAAATTTGGTATGGTCCGACGAGAAGGTGTGCCGGAACTTTTTGTGCGGGACATGCCCGCATGCGCTGTTCACGAATACCGTGCGTGTCCGCGTTCCCAAACTGAACAGGGCCGGTTAACCGTTGTGATATAGAAAATGGACCTGGGCGCATGCCCAAAGTCGCACACGGAGCGGTTGAAGACCGAGTTCCTACAGGCGCGCGAGGCGAATCCAAATGACCCCATTTTTGCACGATTTCAAATGGAATACGAGTCGAACATTTTTGCGTTCGTGGATGAATGTGACAGGCGAATCAGGGCTGCACACCGCAGGCTTGAGAAGACGCCAGAGGAGAACGCGAAGACGACGAATTTGATGAGGGAGATTGCAGAGATAGAGTTGGCAATTCAGGGTGGGACGGAGAAGATTGAGACCCTTGGTGGGTCACACTGGCTGTGGGGGGGAAGGAGGCTGACCTGATGATCACAGGTGAACAGGGCAAGGTGGAGGAGTCCATGCGGGAGATGGCCGCGATCGAGGCACTGAAGAGCGAAAAGACGGAAAAGGAGGTGAGTCGAGGAAGGTGTGGCTGGGAGTGCTCGTTGATGCGTTTGGGGTAGCGAGAGCTACAGCAGCTGACAGACACGTCCGGGGCGTCCGGGCACCAAAAGCTCCGTGTGTGCGATGTGTGCGGTGCGTATTTGTCCGTGTTGGACTCCGATCGCCGGCTGGCGGACCACTTTGGCGGTAAGGTAAGCTGTATGGATGGAGGCGATGACTTGAAGGTGATGTCGCGTGTTGATAGATGCATTTGGGCTACCACGAGTTGCGCAACATGCTGTCCAAGTTTCGGGAAGAGCGAGAGAAGCGCAAGATGGCGCCTCCGCCGTCTGGCACGCCCCTGGGTGGGGGGGGGAGTGGGGCGGCGCGGACGGGCGAGCACCGGTCTTCACGTGACGATCGGGACCGGGAGCGTGACAGAGGCTACGAGCGACACGCGTCGTCGCGGTACGAGTGAGTGGTCTTGCCTGGGGCGTGCGTGGCTGGGCGCTGAGCGTGTGGGCAGCGATCGACGCCGGGATCGAGATCGGTCGCGGTCCCCTGGACGAGGAAGACGGTACTAGCGCACGGCGTGCAGCGTGGTCCGCGCGAGGCAGCGCCCAAGGCCAAGGTAGATCCCAGTCGTGATTACGTAATTGTTATGAGATATGAGATATTCTGGATTGGGCCGCAGGGCCGGGCAAAGTTGATTGGGAAAATGTTTTCAATTTTGATGCTTGATTTCGTGCCTGTGACAGAATTTATGTGACCAATTTCAAAACCTGCATGCCAGTTGCATGTCCTCCTCCTCCGCGACGTCGTCTTCTCGCCCATGTCGCCCGCTGATCCGCCAGACGTGAGTGCTCAAATGGACACGAGCCCCGTCCTGGCCCCCTCTGCCCCCTCCTTCCTCCCGGACCCCCTCCTCCCCAACGCCCTCTTCCACGATCCCCCCGACGCCCCCTCCCCCCCCAAGATGGGCATCCCCTTCGCCGCCGACTTCGCCTCCGTCGCCTTCTCCGCCCCCCCCCCGCTCGTGTCCCCCCGGGGCGCCGTCCCCCCCCACTCCCCCCCCCTCCTCGCCGTCCCCGCCTTCGCCCTCCCCGCCGTCTCCCCCGCAATGACTCTCCCCACCCCCGTCTCCGCCGTCGACGCTGCGTCCGTCTCCGTGGTCAGTGCTGCCCCCGAGTTGTCCTTCC